>NJES01000142.1:0-33788 GCA_002591395.1 Ophiocordyceps camponoti-rufipedis | reverse complement strand
AATCGATATGCACTTATAATAATAAGCTTAATAAGGCTCTTAAAGCTAGCGTTAGCGGACGAAGGTAAAAGGTTATTAATATATACGCTCGTATCTATAAAGAAAGGCTAAAGTAGCTTAAGAAGCTTAAGGTCAATATATATAGGGCGTACCTAGTCTATAATAGTATAGCTAGCTCGCTCTACGCGACCGTTTTATTCTAGTATGTAGGGCGCGTTAGTCCGTATTATAAAGCTATTAGAGTTAGACTAAGCCTTAATGCCTTTACTTAGGAATTCGAGGGCGTTATTAAAGCCTAAGACCTAGATAACGATACTACCGCTCGTAGCGTTAACGTAGTTTTTCTATCCCTAAAGTCGTAGGAGAACCTTATTACGCGTATAGGTAAATAGGACCTAATAGAAATTCGTAAAGGTATTAACACTATAGAGGGTATACTAATAACCGTAATATCCGACTAGTATATGCTTAATAAAGTCCTAGAAGACGTACTAAAGAAAGTGCGTAGGCTTTACGGATAGGGTATAGCTTATAATAGCGTTAGCCTTCGTAAGTATATATACCTCGTAGTAATAATTACGAATAGTATTCGTATCGATAGTAATACTAGCTCGGTAGTATACTTTAAAAACTCGTCGCTAGCCTACGTAACCTAACCGACGATATATTATATCGTATAGGATCTAGGCTTTATTATTACGAAGTATAGCTAGTATATTCGTAGTCGTACTATTAACGAAGGGTATAGAGTTAACGAAGTAATATATACTACCGTAGAAGTTAACTTAGTATACTATTCGATTATTATATTTAAGGCGTCCGTTACGGCTATCTACGAAGATGCCTTTCTTAGCTAATAAGAAGGTAAAAAGAAGGTTAACTAGGACCTATTAGCTAAAGTAAGCTTCTAAGATTACGATAGTAAACTCTTAGGTCCGTATTACGACTCTACTAGAGCTATAATAGATTAATAGAGTATTATTCAAAGCGTTAAGGACGAGAGGCTAACGAAAGGCTATATAAGTCTCGAACTAAGCTAAATTATTAAAGATATAAAGCCCGTAGCTAGTATTATAGACGTAGTTATCCCTTAAAATAGTCGAGTTAGTAACCTATAGGCTTACGAACGTAACGGTACGGCCCGTAGTAATAATCTTAGGACTACCCTATTATATAGTAGATTTATAGGGTATATAACCCTTAGGGCGAAGCTTAGGATAGATCGCCTAACACTTATCTAAGTAGTAATAACGATAGCTAGGATAGATTACGTAGCTATAGCCTAGTATCGTAACTAGGTTACTAGTATCGTTAGGTCTAGACGTTAGGACTAAAGTTAAAGATAAAGGAAACGACTTAGCGTCGTTAACTTCCTTTTCCTTATCTTTTAACTTATTATTCTTTTTACCGCGGCCGCTAGAGCCTTATTACGCTAGCGCTATAGAAGAAGCTATATATAACGCTATAAGCTTATTTTTAGCCTCGTCCTCGGTAGTATTAATTTAGACCTATATTATTATGTTAATCTAGTCCTTTAAAAGGGTATTAGCGTTAGCTTTCTTAGCCTAGCTATTAGCTAGATTAGGGCATACGCTACGTATAGTAGAGACTACGCGCTATATATAGCTATAGAGGTTCGTCTCTATAATCTTAAAGTTATCTATAGCGAGTAGAAGACTCTAGTAGTAATCGAGGCTTTTAGCGAGCTCTCGCTAGCTAGTAGTACTAGTGTCTTTTAATATAATTACGTAGAAACGCTTAAGTACCTACTTTATAACTATCTTCGTCGTAGCCTTATAGTACTTCTTAATAAAGTCGATAGTCTCTTTAGCTAAGCTCTTCGTAGTCTATTTCTAATTCGTAAGACCTTTAATAGCTTCCGTTAAGAAAGACCTAACGATTATGCTTACGACCTTATAGTCCTTCTTTAGCTACTTAGATAGCTTAGGCTCCTAAGTAGGCTTCTTCTCGTTACCTATAATATAGTCTAAAAGCTCGTAACCTATCGCCGTATACTCTAAAGCTACCTTCTATATAGTATAATTCGACGCTCCCTTTAGCTTTTCGATACTTACGACTACTAACATAACGACGATAATGTAGGGGTATAGGGATAATCCTTATATAAGTAGGAAAGTATTATAGAAAGGTATAATAATAATAATAGGGTTAAGGGCTCGAGTAGAAGAAGGAAAATTTTAACGCTTACTAAATTTATTAGTATAAGGGCTACGACTAGGGTAATCCTAGCTCTATAGGCCTTAAATAAGCATAAGGGAGTCTAATAAGTCTAAAGATAACGATAATTAACGTAAAGATACGTAGTAGAAGCTATTAAGGGCTTATAACCTCTAAAGGCTTAAAGAGGCTAGGATATAGCGATGCTCTTAAATAGTAGTATAGAAGGAAGGACTAATCTAGGGCTATCCTAACGTAGGCCTAGAATAAGAGGGCACGCCTACTATAGGGCGGTTACGTGACTAGGTCACGTGACGCCGATGCTAGCTAGTAGCTGGCACAACATATTTAGCTTCTTGTTTCGAGATTCTTTGCTTGCGCCACACCGCTAGCCTCGCGTGGCGCAGCGTGGCGCAGCAGGCCATTGCATGAGAGCACCCCCCCATCAATCTCCCAGCAATCTCCAAGTACTGGTGACTCTCCTTCACACATCTCTACAGTGAAGCACCCCGTATCAGCTACGCCGTCGGCACCCACCGGCTCAGCGCCCCACCCGCCCCGCCAGCTGACACCCTCGTCGTCGCTGGACTCCTGATAGCCTCATCCGCTGCCCTCATCCTCGTCATTTTCTGCCCTTCCTACTTCTCTCCTCCTGACTGCTCTCCTCCTAACTTCTCTCCTCCTACCTACTTCTCTCCTAAGAGCCTCTCCTCTACCTTCATCCTCTCTCTCTCGCTTCTCCCTCCTCCTCTCTCCCACCACCCGCCCCGAACCCCCCGGATCGAAACCCTTCTTCCACCTCTCCTCCACCTCCATCCCATCTCGCCGCCTACGGCCCCTACCCGTCTTCACCCTAACATCTCGCCTCTCTCCCGCTGCGAACAACTACACCCATCCTCGCCCCCCATGGCCATGGCGCAGAAGCGGCTGATGCAGGAGCTGATACCCCTCCACAAGGAGAAATGGGTTCACATCGAGGCAAGCCCTCGCCTCGCCTCTCTGCCCAAACCTCCAACTAACCAACCCCAGACGGACGAAGCCAACATGCTCCGCTGGAAACTCGGCCTCTGGGTCGTTAACCCGGACAGCGTCTGGCATGGCGCCTACCTGACGGTAAAAAACCCCCCCCATCTTCTTCTGACAGAAAACCCCCTTGCCAACACCCCCATCAGGCCGAGATGAAATTCTCAAACGAATATCCCTACCAGCCTCCCACCTTTCGCTTCCTCACCCGCAACATCTGCCACCCAAACGTCTACACCGACGGCAACCTCTGCATCTCCATCCTCCACCGCCCCGGCGACGACGAGCAATCCGGCGAACTCGCCTCGGAACGCTGGAACGTCCTCCACGGCGTCGAGTCCGTCCTCCGCTCCGTCCTCCTCCTAATGGACGACCCGGAAATCAACTCGGCCGCAAACGTCGACGCCAGCGTCCTCTACCGCGACAACCGCCCCGACTACGACCGCCGCGCCCGAGCCGTCGTCCTCGCCTCCCTCTCCGACGTCCCCCAAGGCCTCTCCATGCCAACCCCCGCCCAGCTCCAAGACTCGCCCCAGAAACAAGTCGACGACGACCCCGACTTTTGGAACGTCACCGACGACGACGACGTCGACTTTGACGCTACCAGCGATAGCGATCAGGACATGGGCGACTTTGAAGACGACGACGAGACTCCTCAGGAATAGGACCCTCTCTGCTTCACCACCTACTTACCCACGACGACAACCATTTCCGGGCTGGGCCCATTTACGCATCCCATATACTCCTCTGCTGCATAGCGTGATTTTGCGAACGGCGTTTGACGGCGCCAGCCTCATGGTCTGGCTCTTTTGCCCCTTTTCCCCTTCCCCTCTCCCCCCCCCCCGCTTGCTATAGCTTCGTCACTTGTTTCTTTTTTCTCTTTCCTCTTTTCCTCTTTCGCCACCAGCCCAGCTGAAGCCGACGAGGGCTTCTAATTCGATAGATGGACGCTAATAGACCGTCGTCGTTGGGCACGCTTGCTGCGCCTAAACTTGTGGTTGTGTGTGCCGTGATTGGCTTCGTCATTCTCTTTCCGGTGGGCGTAGGCTTTTCGGTGGCGGACATGGGGAATGCCGTTGTCTGAGAGATGGGTTGCTCATGACCGGTAACGGCCATGGTAGAAACACTGCTGCCTAGACAAAGATGGGGGATTAACGTGAGACAGGCTTCCATTCTCGACGTTCCGGTCAAACGACCATCTATCCGTACCTATCCGTAGACCGTGGCCAACGCTCGCATTTATGTCAAGTCAACCCCTCAGTCCGCAAGATCGAGGTAGAGACAGGAACCGGTGCGAAAGTTGTACACAAACGAATGCCTGCTCCCCGCGCCCCTATCGTGGTCAAACTTGCAGGCCCGGAGCTGCTCATGCATCTCGCGCACGTATTTCCTCTCGGACGAGGAGACGGCCTGTTCGAGACGGCGCCAGGCCTCGGCGTCGGAGAGGCGGCACGAGCGCATCATGTCCATGACCTGGTCTGTTGTTTCGACGGCCAGGATGGGGCCTTGGAGGAACGAGGTGAGGAGGGTTGCTGCGCTGGATTGCGCCTGCTCGACGATGGTTTGCCGGTTGAACTTCTTGCTGCGGGTTTGGGCTATGAGGATCTTGACGTTTTGGTCGCGGCCTTCGGTCGTGGTGCTTCCGCTGGCGCTGCTGATGGGGTTGGTGCTGCCCTTTTGCTTGCTTAGCCAGGATTCTAGCTGCGTCAGGGGGACGTCGACGTCCGTGATGTCGCTGCGGCCCATGGTCTTGATCTTGAGCATCGAGTCTTGCTTGATGACGATGATCCATGAGTAGTTCTCGTCCCGGTGCTTCGACTGTAGATCTTCGGGAGATCGGGCGTCGCGGGCCAGCTCCGCGCTGACGTCGTGCGTCCACAGCGTTCGCAGCACGTCGATACCCGTAGATCGGAGCAGCGCCGGATCGAAGCTGGCTACCAGGGCGTCACACTGGGGGCCTGTTAGCTGGTCATGGCCGACTTCCGCCTCCGAGTCGGAAGGGGTGGAAGACTCAACCCTCTGGCCCGGGAATCCGTCGTCGTGCTTCTTGCCCGCCGACCGACTGCTCGGCTTGGGCATCTTGGCTAGCCTCTCCCAGGCGAGGCTGAATCCCACGGCGTGCGTCTCGCCCGGCCGGCCGCCGATCTTGGGCCGCTGGTCCTTTACCAAGTGGTCGTATCGGCCGCCGGCGGCGAAGACGTCCCTGACCTTTTTATCGTAGAGGCATGAGAACAGGATTCCCCCGACGTAGAAGCTCTCCTTGAGGCTGTTGAGAGGGTTGACGTAGACTTTGGTCATGACGCCGAACCGCTTGCTATACTCGAATACCTCTTTGATGTGCGCCACCGTCGACGACGCTCGCTGGTACATGTCGGTGCCCTCGAACAGCGTCTTGAGCCTGGCAAAGGCCTTGTTGGGTGAGTCTTGTCACGGATTAGCATCATGCCCAAGTCTCGGGATCAAAGAGTTGCTTACCTCGAAAGTCGAAGCGCTGAAGCTCGTCGACGCTCGTCGCTGAGACGCCCACTGCCGGAGACCGCAGCTCTAACCTCACCTTTTGCCAGGTGTTGTTGTGAATATGCAGCTTGCTTAACACGTCGGCTGCTGCCTGTCTGCAGGCTGGCTCGATGCCGCAGTGCTCAAAGATGAGCCGTAACAGGTCCGAGTGGCCGATGTGGAAGCACATCTGGCCCGTGGACAACGACGGAAAGGCCAGCACGATCTCGTCCAGCACCTTGAGAACCTCGGCCTCCTTAAGAGCCAGGTCCAGCGTGTCGTTGGTGACGATGTCAAAGTCCACCTCGCCAAACATCTGCGGCTGCCCCGTATCCTTCTTGTCTCGAAAGATGGTGCCGAACTGAAAGGTCCTCGCCACGCCTACCGGGTGCTTGGCCACCATCCGGGCGTTTCCCAGCGTAAGGTCAAAGGGTAACTGCAGGACGGTACCGTTCTGATCCAAAAGCAGCACCGCGTTGTCGCCATAGTAGGACGATCGGGGATAGACGAAGCTGCCGCGCGTCTCGAGCGCCCCGTGCCGGCGAAAGATGGATGTGAGGATGTCCTTGGCGATGCTCTGGCGAAGAAGCTCCGTCGGATTCGGCCCGCTCGCCAGCATCTCCCAAGCGTAGTCCCTCGTGGGCTCAATGGGTCGCGCAAAGAGCGTGCTTAACATCTTGGTGTAATACGGAGAGTTGGGATCCGAGAGGCCCGACAGCGTGCGCCGGATCGTCTCGCTCTCCATCTGAACCGGCAACTTGCCGCTCTTCAGCAGGTCGGCCGTCGAAGGTCTCTCCTTGGGGTTGTGGTTGACGAGTGCCAGGACAATCTCCGTCTGCGTCTTGTCTGCGGGCTTGAAGTCGGTGGGAAGCAGGGGCGTCTCCATCCGAAGGTTGCCGATGACTTCGAACTTTTGCATCCCCAGCATCGGCTCGTAATTCATCTCAAAGAAGATGACGCCCAATGAGTACATCTGGATCAAAGTCAGCACCTTTCCAGCCTCTGAAACAACCAAGCCAGGGACCGACTCACATCGACTTTATAACTGTACATGCCATTGGCGGTCGAGCGAACCTCGGGTGCCGCATACGCATAGGTCCCAATACTCCTCGTCATGTCCTCGAGGCCCAGCGTGTTAGCGGCCACCTTATCGACCGAAAACTGTCCGCTGGTGGCCAAGCCAAAGTCGCCAATTTTGACATTATCCAATTCGTCTTTGCCGCCGCTGATGAAGATGTTTTCCGGCTTCAGATCGCGGTGGACGATGTTTAGACCATGAATGTGAGCAAGGCCCTCGAGTATCTGCCGGAAGAGTCGCCAGATCTCTGCCGTGTTCTTGTACAGGTTGCGCGAGATGAGATCGCGAAGCGTCTAGAAGAGTCAGTAGAAGCACAGAAGTGGAAAGTATCAGATGACATACCCGTTTCTCACAATACTCCATCGAGATGTATACGATGGATCTGTGCGGTCTGCGCATCTTGGCAGGCCGCAAGGAGCCACGTCTACCCTCACGAAAACCCACAACTCCCTCAGTGACCAAGTCGTCGTCGTCGTCGTCGTCATCATCATCGTCGTCATCATCATCATCGTCGTCATCGTCATCGTCGTCATCATCCTCCTCAGCTTCGTCCTCATCGCTTTCGACACCATCCTCGGATCCTTCGTAGTCAGGCTCGACGGGAGCATTGGACGACATGAAATCCAAGCCTCCCGTGCTGGCAGCGAACTGAATGTCGACTCCCACTGATCCCCCAACTGCGCTTTCGCCCGTCTCACCTTCGGTCGACTCATCCGCGTCGTCCAACTGATCAGGGGCCTTCTCAACCCAGGTGTTGTAGTATCTTACCACCGCCGGATGGCTCAGCTGTGAAAGCAGGCGGACCTCTTTGATCATCTCCGTCAGGCTAGCTTGCGTCTTGAGGGTAATCTTTTTGATGGCATAGATCTGCCCGTCGAGCTTCTTCCGCGCCTTGACAACCTCTCCGAAGCCTCCCTTGCCGAGCCTGCCTTCCTCTACAAAGTCAGCAGTATAGCGCGAGACGATGTCATCCCGATGCGACGAGTCACGCCGCAGCTTGGGGGGATGCGACGGCGTCATGGGCGAAGGCGCGAGCTGGTCTGTTCCTGTATCGCAGAATACGGGGGCGTCAGTTGCCAAAAACTCGCTGGAACCGAGCTCAAAGGCCCGCGGCCGTTTCTGCTTGTCCTTCTTGAAGAAGCGGCCGACCAGCTCATCAAACGGCAAAGAGAGTGTGAGGGACTCTATGAGGTTGCTTGGAGACGAATACTTGTGAATAACGTCGCGCCCAAAGATCATTTGGACGAAAACGACGCCAAAGTCCCAAATGTCCGTCTTGTAGACGTACTGGGGCTCTTGCTCTGCAGCAATCTCCGGGGGTAGCCAGTACGCGGATCTGGCGGTGCTCATACCGGGCAGACCGTGTTTCTGCGCGGTGGCATTGTGGAGTTCCCTCTGATACCAGGCATCGGATATCTTGGGGACGACTTCGCCCGTCGACTCTCGGAAGAGCAGGATATTCCCGCAGTGAATGTCCTGGTGAGCAATGCTGTTGTTGTGTAGAAAGCCGAGGGCATCCAGCAGATCCCTCGTCCAAGAGCGGACCTTGTCGAGGTCGAGGTTGCCCGCAAGCTCCAGCAGCTCCTCCAATGAGCCTTTATCGGCGAGGAGAGTGAGGACGCTCACGGTCCAGAGGCTGGATATGGCAGAGTCGGCTGAAGAGTTGCCCTCGATCTTAAAGTCGAGGACATCGACTATGTGGCGGTGACGAAGGTGCTTGGAAACCTTGACATGTTCCAAGCGAGACTCGAGACTTTGAATCTGCTTCTTGACGTCTTTGGGGTCTCTGCCGCTGGAGCGCACAACAGCCTCTTTCAGGGCCATGGTCTGACTCGACACGCCTTGCTCGAGGACTGGGCGAACGGTGTACACGATAGAGACGGAACCATCTCGAGCATCGCATTTGCCGCAGACGGATCGAAACGTGAAGGGATTTCCCGCCTTGTCGACGGTGTGGCAGAACTGATCAAATTCTATCTGGTCGCCTTCAGATGAGGCAATGTTTGGCTGGTGAGCAGCCGACGCGTGCGAGCGACGGCTCAGCTTGGACTCTTTTGCCTTTTGCCGCTGTCGATGGAGCTCCTGCTGAAGCATCTCCGACATGACTTTTTCGTCCTCCTTTGTCTGCTGGGTACGTTTCAGTTCCTCTTGCTCCTGAAGCTCGCGGGCCTGCCTGGCGAGGTCTGCTTCATGATGCTGACGCTCGGCCTCGAGAGAGGGAAGCAGCTTTCCCGTGGCAAGAGCCTGAGCGGCTTCTTCGAGGATTTCTCTAATTCCCTCGACGATCTTGTCAATCATCTCCTGCCCGTCTTTGGCGAAGATGGGGGGCTGCGTCTTGATAAAGTGCTGAATCTTGAGTTGGGTGGGCTCACGAAGGTTTTCATAGCTTTTGACCGTCAGTACAGGCGGCGTCTTGGGATACGTCGCGGTCATGACAAAACCAACAGTCACGGCCAAGTCGCTGTCGGCCGGCGCCCTGATGGTGATATCGAAGGACGGCTCGGCTTTCTAGAGACGAGAGTGAGCGAAATCGAGGATGAGACAAGGGGAAACGAGGACAGATACATCAGATGAGAAGACGAGATAGACTGGAAAGGGGCAATGAGAGAACGAACCTTCCAAGCACCGGCAACATGGTGATGCTTCACGATTTCATCGCCATATATGGCCTCGAGGACCAGCATCTCGTTTCTCTGAATCTCTTCATATTCGGTTTTGGTGGTGGCATCCGGCCTGGCAGGCCTGAGTCCGGGAAAGCTCTTGTCATCTTCCCCTTTGGAAGCCATGGTGATGACGAGAGCCAGAAAGCAAAGCGTCACGAGGTTGAAGTCATGACGGGAATCTTTTCGATGGTGAAATTTCCAATGCCAGGCGGGGTACTAGCGATGACATCTCCAGCGGCCCGGACCATTCTGTGGTGATGAAGCCGCCTGGAATACAGGGGGCTCTTGGCGTCTGGGTCAAGAGATACTTGCGTCTCGCAAGGAGGAACTTCAAAATCTTTGTCATCTGCGGGCACGTCTGCCCAGAATCCCCGGAGAATTAAGTATCGATAAGCGATCTTCAAGTACCCCCTAGTACGTAATCCCTGCTCTTGGTCGTCCCGGCTCCCGCCTCGGCGAAAGTAAACAGAAAGGGCCAACGCGTCTCCAGCATCTATCGTGACTGGTGACGACGCCACTCAATCGAGCGCGGATGACGAACAACAGCCTACATTTACATCGACATCAAACATGCTTGGATGGATGCTACGGGGCGGCGAAAACGCGTCAAACGCTGAAAGCCAGGGAGGTTCGTGCTGCTTTCCATGGGGAGCGGGCGTGCTGCGGCGATGCACGCTGAGATCAGGACCTTCACAGACGCGACTCAGCTCGAGCTGCCCGATACGCCTGCACCAGTATTTGCGGCTCGAGCGCTGAAGAGTGCTCTCTTTGGCACACCCGCGCGGCCCGACGACTCGCCTCGCAAGCAGGATACAAAGGCGAGCCGGCGGACCATGGCAAAGGAAGACAAGGCTATATCAAGCACGCCTTCCAAGCCACCCGGAATCCTCCTCACGCCTGGGACTGGCACTTCACGACGGAAGCGCGTCTCTTTTGGTGCTAATGCCGCCTCGACGACGGACAATCGCGCGGAGACAAGGTCAAAGGCCACGACCAAAGCTCAAGACGACTTCGAGTCCGATGGCGAATGCATCGAGGCAACGGCAAAGGCCAGAGAAGAAGCTGGCGCTGATGAATCGAAAGCCGTCGACGATTACAGTTCCGACGCTGATTGGGAAGAGGAAAACGACGATGACGACGGCGGCTTTTGCACGCACGACGTGACGCTGGATCTCAACGAGCCTCACTCGCAGTCCGGGCGGTACTGGAAGGGACAATTCGAGAGATATCACCAAGAAGCCAAGGCAGAAATGGAGAAGCTGCTCAAGTATAAGCAACTGGCCAAATCCTATGCCCGGCAAAAGGACGCCGAGGCCCTCCGGCTGGCCGAGCGGCTCCGTGACGAGCGGCAGCGGGTAATCAAGATGGAAAAGAAGATTGCAGACAACGCATCACAAATCGTCTCGAAGCACGACGACGCCGAGGGAGAGCCGACGGAACTGCTGGCCAAGCTCACCAAGCAGACCGCCCTCGCGGCAGAGTACCGACAGCGCGTGCACGAACTCGAGACGGAGCTGGACGGGCTCGCGCGGCAGAAGGATCAAGGGTCCGAAGCCGGCGGTCGACGAAGACGAGTGATGACGGCCGCCTCGCCGACGACACAGAAGACGTTGGTCGAGACGCAGCGAGAACTCCGACGAGCGCGGACGCAGCTGAGGGAGCTGGATGGACTCCGCCACGAGGTATCCCTCCTCAAGACCCGTGTCAAGACGGCCGAGTCGCAGGCCAGCACGAGCAGCGACAGGGACGACGCCGCCGAGGCCAGAGTCAGCAGGCTGAGAAACCAGCTGGAGGAGTCGAGAGCGGAGACGAAACGAAAGGCGGACGAGGTACGGCAGCTCAAGAAGGAGTTTGAGGCCTTTCGAAAGGAGAGCGAGGCTCACGAGGCCGATACGCGTGCCGTTCTCGAGCGGGCGCACGATAAGATTTCGGAGCTGAAGAGGGAGATGCGAACGCTGAGGTCTGAAGCGGAAGAGGATCGTCGACGAGCCACGGATGGATGTATGGCGCGTGACGACGACAACGACGCCCATCAACCGCGGTTGGACGGACGCAAGAGACGCGACAAGGAGGACGCGTTGACGGAGCGAACCAACGGACTGGCAGCAAGATGGCAACCATTCGTGGCGAGAAGCAGAGGCTCAACCGACTCGAAACCCGAAATGGACCCCATCCCACCGCAAAAGGACGATGACGATGGCGTCAAAAAGCCCCGAGCACGCAGCGGCCTAACCCTAGAACGCCGGGAAGCGGCACTTAGGGTTATCGAGAGCCGGATGCAGGACAAGCGGAGGAGGGCACATGACAAGGAGAACAGGCGGCCTGCGACGCAAGCCTAAATTGTGAGACGCCCGTAGTAGCGGTAGGCTAATGCCAAGCTGCCGGCACGAATGAGGATGGATGGATGGGATGGCTGGTGACCTTGATGCCACAGGCCGTAGCAGTGAGACCTGGAAGGATTGGGTGACGCCCTCCAGGTCCCTCCATGCTAGACCCTGCCCGAGCTACCCTGATCCTCCACACCACCACCACCACCATCACCACCACCATCTCACCTCGCTAGCAGCAACACGCTGGACCCTGTAGGTGTAGCCCGCCAGCGTTGTTAGTACTATCATACTATATATCACCCGACTCTCTCGCTCCCTCTCGCTCCCTCTCGCTCCCGCTGGATCCAGATCCTTCTTCCCATGGCGCCGTCGACACAATGGCCGCTCTCCTCGCCCAAGACGACGCCGACGCAGAACGCCTCCAGGCTCAAGTCACCGAGCTCGAAGCCCGCCTAGCCCAAGCCCGCGCCCGTCTTACAGCAGCCCAGACGCCACCCGCAGCCTCGACGCCGGCTTCAGGGGCCCGAACACCACCAGCGACACACCCGCAAAGCCCTGGAGGTGGCGCCTCTACAGCCTTACAGCAGCAGCAGCAGCAGCAGCAGCAGCATCTGAACCTCAACCTCCAATCACCACCACCACCACCACCACCACCCGCCAGATCCCCCCCAACCACACACTTCCTCCTCCTCCTCGCCGACTCAGCCCTCCCCATCGGCTGCTTCGCCTTCAGCAGCGGCCTAGAATCCTTCCTCGCCCACGGCACCCGCCCAACCCCCGATCTAGCCCCCTTCCTCGCCCAAACGCTCTCCTCCACAGCCTCCACCTCCCTCCCCTTCTTCCTCGCCGCCCACCGCCATCCAGACGCCCTCGTCGAGCTGGACGATGAGCTCGACGCCGCCGTCGTCTGCGCCGTAGCGCGGAGGGCGAGCGTCGCGCAGGGACGGGCCTTGCTGGCTGTGTGGGAGAGGTCCTTTGCTGGACAGATGGCTGACGATGACGATGACGATGACGGTGCGCTGCGTCGCTTTGCGGCTTTGCTTCGTGCTTCGTCGGCTGCTGCTACGGCTGGGTGTGTTGATGACGATGATGTCGGTCCGGTGCAGCCTTCTGCCCACTTTGCTCCCTTGTTCGGGGCTGTTTGTGCTGTTGCTGGTCTTGCTGCTCGACAGGCTGCCTACGTTTTCCTGCTGGGTCACGCGAGGGCTGTCGTCTCGGCTGCCGTTCGGGCTGGTGTCTTTGGGCCATATCAGGCTCAGCGCGTGCTGGCTGCCCATGGGCTGCGGGACTATATCGACGCGCTGGTTGAGAGGGAGTGGTGCACGCCCTCTGAGTGTGCTGGCCAGAGCGTGCCGCTGATGGATCTGTGGATTGGGCGTCATGAGCTGCTGTATTCGAGAATCTTCAACAGCTGAGATTGCTCCATTTCCGTGTCCCTGTAAACCCTACGCCATTCCGTGCCCTTGGATATCCATGGATCCATCCTTCACTCTGTTGTACAGCATCGTCGCGTCTCCTTCACGCGTCGTCATCGTCGTCGTCATCGCTGCCATACGCCACCAACGGCCCCGTCGCCGCTGGCTTGGGCTTCGGTGGCACTTTGATCCTCGCCCCGCTCAGAGCTGCCAGGGTGCGGTCCGAGAAGATGCCTCCTCCTCGTGAGAACGTCTGATCGACTGTCGATGGCTCCGAGCTCGGCAGCGCCAGTGGCTGCGTCGGAACTTCGAACCCTTCCCGCCCAACGGGGTTCACGGCGTCCGGCCCCCGCGCATAGTGCACTTCGTCGGGTGCCTCGTAGCCCTCGAGACCGTAGCTGCTCTCCAGCTTCCGTCTCTTGGTCGCCTCCGGGTCCTTGCCTTCGATCTCGGCCACGAACTGGGCTGGCAACGCCTTGCGGATGGCTTCGGCCGCCTGCTCTTCAATCCTCCTCGCCTCGCGCTTCTGCGCCATCGGGTTCGGGTCGGCTGTGGCCCAGCGCACGTTGAGGATCTCGTCGTGATCGAGTGACTGATGTGCCATGGCCTCCTTGGCGAACTCGGCGTTCGCCTCGTTGGTGTAGGTGATGAAGCCGACGCCTCTCTGATTGAGGACGCGAACTTGAAGTAGGTGAGTAAACGTGTCGACTTCCTTCGCGTGACAGGCTTGGGCACTCACCGCGCTCAATCTGCCCCCATTCGGCAAAGTGCCGCGCAACAATCTCTTCGAT
The DNA here is from genome assembly GCA_002591395.1 of Ophiocordyceps camponoti-rufipedis. Classification (NCBI taxonomy): domain Eukaryota; kingdom Fungi; phylum Ascomycota; class Sordariomycetes; order Hypocreales; family Ophiocordycipitaceae; genus Ophiocordyceps; species Ophiocordyceps camponoti-rufipedis. The sequence goes on along the minus strand of NJES01000142.1, from coordinate 19,814 downwards.
ATCTTCCGTCACGTGGATTCGCCCGACGTAGACGGTCCTGTTCTGCCTCATGAAGCTTCCGACGCCGCCCATGTCGTCACGATAACCAGCAAACTTGTCCCGCCCGAAGCAGTCGACGTTGGGACTAAATAGGTCCAGAGTGGAAGGCAGCCGATGAAGATAGTCGCAGTCCTGACCCATTGGACAAAGTCCCCGCGCGAACCGCAGACAAAAGTAGCTGCCCGCCACGCTGTCGGCCTTGGTGTAGCCGCTGTCTTCGGCAATGTTGCAGCGCCCGCGCGCGTGAGTCTGCTGGTAGGATTCGCGGTCGCCGCCGGACCACTTGTTGTACCAGATGTTGAAGACGGTGCCCGTCTGGGGCGGAGGCTCGGAGCTGATGCTGTCGGGGTCGATCTGCGCTCGAGCCGGTCGCTTCCTCCGTCGTATCACCTTTTTCTTCTTCTCGGCCGGAGCGGCGACGGCCGTCTCTGTCTTTGCCAGAGCCATGGCATCGCTGTCGAGACTTGGAGGGCCGTCCGCTCCGATTTTCGGCATCTGTGCTGTTTCTGCGTCGGCCATGATGCCGCGGTTCTGATGAAATCGCCAAACTCCTTCGATGACGAGGCTGGCGCGTCTGAAGACCAAGGTGAGTAGTGCGACCGAGAGAAGAAGGCGGTGAGAATCGGGCTGGATTCTGCCGTCCAACGCCCCGCCTCCAACTCGAATCGCAACACCGAGGTCAAACTGCAAGCTCGAATCGGCATTGGTCCATCTCTGGGTAAAGACGGTACGCCGTCTATAAACAAAGTTGCCCATCATGGTCAATATCACGGACAGGATAAAGGAGTGCGTCTTTGCCTACGCTATCTGGTGGCCTGGACTGACGGTTGTTAGGATCGAGGATGAGATGAAGAGGACACAAAGTAAGCAATACTCGGCATACTTTTTTATACACTGCATCGAAGCAACTAGTCAATCAGTCTTCGGCTGTGTCTATTTACTAGAGAGCTCCGGTTGCTTCGCAATGCTAATCTTTTCTTAGAAAATAAAGCTACAGGTCCGCCTCCACGACCGTCGATTCCAAGCACGAGCTGACCGTGCCAGTCTAGAATACCATCTGGGGCTCCTCAAAGGGTAAGTATCTAGCTCGAGATGTCTTTAATATCTCTGACAGCGGCAGAAAACTTGCTCGCCTGCGAGCTCAACTCCTGGAGCCCGGTCCGGGAGCTGGTGGTGGTGGTGGCTCGGGCTTCGACGTCAGCAAAAGCGGCGATGCGCGCATATCTCTCGTCGGCTTCCCCTCAGTCGGAAAGTCGACTTTTCTATCCAAGGTGACAAAGACGAGATCCGAGGTGGCCGCCTACTCCTTCACCACGTTGACGGCCATTCCCGGCGTGCTGGAATATGGAGGAGCCGAGATTCAGCTGCTCGACCTCCCCGGAATCATCGAGGGCGCCGCCGAGGGAAAGGGCCGTGGTCGGCAGGTCATCTCTGCCGCCAAGACGAGCGACCTGATTCTCATGGTCTTGGATGCGACCAAAAAGGCAGAGCAGAGGGCACTGCTCGAGGCCGAACTCGAAGCTGTCGGCATTCGACTGAATCGCGAGCCTCCGTAAGTCTAGATGGAATAACAATATCGGATCACTCTGACGGCGATAGGAACATCTATCTCAAGGCGAAAAAGGCGGGCGGAATGAAGATTACGTTCCAATCACCGCCCAAGAACCTTGACGAAAAGATGCTGTACAACATCCTCCGCGACTACAAGATGCTCAACTGCGAGGTCCTCGTGCGGGACGAGAACGCGACGGTCGACGACTTCATCGACGTCATCATGAAGGACCACCGAAAGTACATCAAGTGCCTCTACGTCTACAACAAGATCGACAGCGTTTCCCTCGACTTTCTCGACCGCCTGGCGCGGGAGCCGCAGACGGTGGTGATGAGCTGCGAGCTGGACCTCGGCATACAAGATGTGGTGGAGCGATGCTGGAAGGAGTTGAATCTCATCCGCATCTACACAAAACGCAAAGGCATCGACCCGGACTTTGGCGAGGCCCTCATTGTCCGAAGCAACAGCACCATCGAGGACGTGTGCGATCGCATCCATCGCAACATGAAGGACACGTACAAGTATGCCTTGGTCTGGGGCGCCAGCGCGAGGCACATACCTCAAAGAGTCGGGCTGGGTCACCCGGTAGCCGACGAGGACGTCGTCTACATTGTCAGCGCGTGGCGAGCATAGACGCAGTGTCAGATGATGAATATCAAGACGTGCCAGTCCCATCCGGGATACTCGTTTCTGTCTCACTATGATTTTCGGGAAAAGATACAGCCATCGTAACAGGTCGTTGCAGAATCCTGCGAGCCAATCTCTGTCCTAAATGCCCCAGACGCCAATGTGCAGCCCAAACACGAATGGAAAAGACAGTCGTGGTCCGCTAAGCCAGAAAGCGAGACCAGCTCGAGACAAAACGAGGAGAGGAAATTGGAGGGAGACGCAAAATCGTCATCAGGGCTGGACGGGACGAGCCCCGAGGGCATTCTCTCCGTTGAGCTTCTTAGCGCTCGCCTGGGCGAAGAGTGACTTTGGTTTGACCCTGTGAACCGGGTTAGTGACGGTCAAGGGAGGGGAGGGAGTCGTGGGACTGACTTTGCGGCGTGCTTGTTTCGTAGGGCGTTGATCTTGGCTGAGCAGGGGCTCATGATGTTGTCCGAGGGGGAGACGTATTTGCCCGATCTGCTCTCGTTGGTTAGATGAAGCTCGCAAGTCAGGGGGGAGGAGAGACGGACTTGTCCTCTGCCATCTTGGACTGAAAGACCTGGCGGTGGTATTCCATGCTCTTGACGTCCTTGATGGATGTCTGCTGATCCGTGACGACGGGAGCGTTGACGTCCATGTCGCCGAGAACGTTGGACGACATGGCGAAGGCTGTAACGAGCTTCTTTTCTTGGTAAAAGGACGGGAGAAGGATGGGCTGGAGATGGACTGGAGATGAGCAGGCTGATGGATAAATGGAAGGGAGGGCGAGAGGTGAATGGCTATCTCCTTTTTTTCTTTCGTTGATCAAGAGAAGAGGGTATTCGTAGACGGGAGGACAGGAGTGATGTGTTTACATGTAGCGGCTTTCACGTCGGACGGGGCAACGGGATTGATGAGTCAGTGGGCGTTTGCGGGGAAATGACGGGCCGTGCAAGGATTGGCGTCGATCCAGGGGAGGTCAAGTTGCACCGACCAACCCATCTCAGACAAGATCCGCTGCTTCAATGGACGAATAATACCGCAAAGAAGCGATCGGCAATTGGTCCTGGACCGATCATGGCCGAAATCACCATCTGTGACGGAGGGGAATCAGCAAAGACGCCATTTCCCGTCGAGCTCTGTCTGCCCTTTCACTTGGGCATGACGGATGAGTGGTAGCTTCTCCAGCGCCCTGTCCAGCCCCTTCGCCGCCTTGGCCTGCCCCTGGCGACGATGAATGTTTGTCCGTCAGCTCGTCTTTGTCTTAAGTCCGGCTAACGATCCGAGCAGATCTACCCGCATCGCCCCTGAAGCCCTACCGCAATCTCCATCAAACAAAGACTTTCAATTACTATTTCCGGTCAAGGACAATTCCTCGCATGTCGCGCTGCGAAGACGAGGGAGACAAACTTGGCAGCAGCGCTCATACCATCCATGGGTGGTTGGTCACGGTTCGCCATGCTTAGCAGCTGACGCCTTTCGGTTTCTCTTGCGTGGTGCTTTCGCGGGACTGTCTCTTAGAGGAGAAGACTTTTGAGGTTTTCTTATTGCTTGGGATTGAGGGGTTTACTCGCGGCTTGACTCAGCAGGTTTGGGGATGCGGTGACTCGGCCAGGAATCGCAACAGCGCTCATGCCATCCATGGGTGGGTGGGCTTGCTTGGTTGTTGTTGGCAGCTGACGCCTCTCTCGGACTTGTCTGCCTCGTCCGCTTGCAACCCTCTTTAAGGACAAGAACTCGAGAGGGCTTTTCACGGCTGTCGACCGAGTGTTTGCCTGGCAGACCGGCTCAGCATGGCGTTGGGGGACGGGGATCCAGGCACAGGATCGCAGCAGCGCTCATACCATCCATGGGTCGCTGGCTTGTTCGGTTCATTACCTGACCTCTCTCGAATGGTCCTGCATTGGGCCTTCGAAACGGAGATGGTCACTTCACGGCTGGTACGGCATGGGCTGTAAAGATACAGCCAAGCATCGCAGCAGCGTCCATACCATCCATGAGTCGCTGGGTGGTTTGGCAATCATCGGGCTTTTTCGGATGTGAGTCTTTGCTTCAGGCGCCGACGACTTCAAGGCGTGTTGTTATGGCTCGGTTGGATTATTCGCTGCTGGACATCTGATGGGCCTTGTCGACGAAGAACATTTTTGTTCTATCAAGAAGATGAAGTTGTATTAGGTACATAGCACAATCGTGCAGGCATTAGCGTCATCTATGCAATGCAGATGTCACACGTCTTCTGAAACTCGACCGTATCTAAAGGAGCCCCTTCAGAGACGAGCTCGTAGCTTCAACTTGGGCATGTAAGTAAAGGCAAGCCATGCCGGCTATTGCAGAAGCGGCCGTTCCCTGGTTTAATAGGTGAATGAAAGATTGCCTCGTCGCTGAGCCATCTGCTGCACTACGGAAGAGAATACTCTTCAATAGTTGACACTGCTTCCGTCAGCTTCGTCTCTACATGTACAAGCGTGTCGAAGCGTCCCCCGACGAAAGACTCATACCAATAACAACCAGTACGGACAGAACGAATAAAAGGCTCGTAACAAACAACAATACTTGAAGCAAGGACGGCTCCCCTTCCATAACCATCTCATGGAAACGACGGGGCGTGCTCGGGGCGATGGGGCGAGGTTCGTGGAGAGGGAGTAGGCTGCTTCTTTCGGTGCTGCTGGAATAGTTCATCAGGGAGCACAGGCAGCGCTTCTCGTAGATGCTGGGGGGTAGCATGGTGATGGATTTGGGTTCCTTGCCGGAGTTGTGATGGTGGGTAGATGGAGCGCGGAGATGAATCAAGAGGGATGAAAATAGAAAGACGGATGCGCTGCTCTAGGCGGTCTTTTATATATACGTTTGCAAGCAAGAAGAAACATCTTCAGTCTTTCTTGTCTGAATTTGTTGAGGCTATAAAGTCAGGATCTGCAGAAGCTCGACCATTTATGACGTGTAGAAAATCCGCCGAATCAACGTACGAGCCTACCCTGAACAGCATCGTGAGGTCATACATACATGACTCAACAAAGTTTTGCACGTCACGTGTCGTCGGTCGAGTTAGTTGGTTAGTTGCACTTGCAGTTGAAGTGTAACGTTGTCGAGGCAACCCGCATCAGGCAAAACAAGCGTCAAGGAGATAGTATCCAAAGACTCGACTCACACAACCACAACCACAACAGCGTCACAGCATCGGCAGTCGACATGACGGCCTCTCCCAAGAAATCGCCCGGCAAGGCGCTGGGCAGGGCGCGGAAGGAGCCGGCGAGGCAGCTTGCCAAGTTCAGCAATAAGCTGGCTGTTGCCATGGACGTCAAGGGGCTCAAGACTGCGAGCCTACCGAAGCTTCGGAGTTGGGCTGCTAAGGATACGGAAACGGGGGCCATCACCAGGGAAGTCATTGGATTGTTGCGTCGTCTCGTTGCCGTTAAGGAGTATGTCGGCGAGGGGAAGACGGATGGTCTGGAGGTTAAGGGGGAGGTTGATGAGCAGAGGATGAGCTTTGACGCCGTGTCCGTCGACAGGATGAGCGGCGAAACCGACTATTTCGAAGCCAGCTCGAGCTTGAATCGGGAATATGCCGAGGACGAGATGAGTGTCGATGGGGATTCCGTTCGGGACAGCATAGCCGAGTCCATGGACGAGAAAAAACCCATGCCCATCATGAGCCCGGGCTTGTTTAGACAGCGCGTCAATGGGCCGGATAGGTTCGCGACCCTATATCGGCGGGCGGTCACGAAGCAGTGGTGTCTCTACTGCGTCCGTTACGCCCTCAGATCATACTCGGAACGGAAAACAGAGGTTCTGCGCGTCGAATGCTCCCCCCCGACCGGAGGGAGAATCCGATGTCCGACTTGCTGCGAACGCAACATTGTCTGCAACTGGGTGTGTATCCCAACTCGTCTCGAGACTCACCATTCTGACATGACAAACTCTAGATTCCTGCCATGATGACGGGCGATCGAGATGATCTCATGAGGATCCTCGAGCTTATGAGGCTCATCTGTTCGTTTGCTGTTGTGAAAGCACAGCGCCAGAGGCTAGCTTTGCCGCTTGAGACGAGGAAGACGTTGGCGTCTTTGGCTTGGGACTTGACGTCGGACTTTGTTGTCGCCGTTAATACTCATGTGAAGGAGCAGGGCATTGGCGGCCCCAAGAAATGCAAAACTGTTCGTCACCTGACCGTCAGCCGTCACCAAGCTAACAGACCAAAACCAGGCCGAGACCCAACGCCGCAAATACCGCACCAAAGTCGACCAGCGCAAGAAACTCCTCCTCTCCACCTTCCCAGTCCCCAAGACCAGACGCGGGATGGAAGAGGACATGCTCTGGAAGTGGGAAGCGCAGACGTCGCCTCGGATGACGGCCGACGAGAAGGCGTATCCTGACTGGCGGCAGGCGCTGCATGACTGTAAGGAGGGGGTTAGTACCGTGTTGATGGCCTTGCATGAGCATCCGTCGACTTTGGATGAGGTTAAGAGGGAGCTTCGTGGGTGGGCGAAGGAACTTCAGGTTTGCTTTTCGGTTCAGGGGGAGGATTGATGTGAGTGTTGGATTGCGGGGGAAGGGTGAAAATGGTGAGGGTCGACTGGACAGTGAGGTGAGAAGATGAGAGGAGAAGAGGTCAAACTCCAGAGGAGCTGATAGCAGAAGCGCTGTGAGAGACAGTCAGCATAGCAATGACCGGATTCTCCGTGTCGAGAGGAACAGCGCTGTGAGATAGGCAGATAGACATAGGGCACCGCTGTGAAAAGGTGACCAGAAAGCCATGTCCAAAAGAGTCGAGTAGCAACAATGCTATGAATGAGAAAGGCATCGACACAAATGACGGCATCTCCATGTCAACAGGAGCATCGCAGTCAACACAGACAAGACAAACATCAACAATCCAAAAACAACCTCAAATCTTGGCCCTCGAAATCCTCGTCCCCGGCTCAGGATAACTCAAGCCAAACCTCCCCATCAACTCCCCCGTCCTCCTCTTCTGCTCCCCAATCCGCCTCGCCGCCTCCCCCCCAACCCTCTTATTGATCCGCCTCCCCAACTGCTGAAGATGGACCTCATCCGGCCCATCAGCGATGCGCAGCGTCCGGACATTGGCCCACATGCTGGCCAGAGGCGAGTCCTGCGATACGCCCGCGGCGCCGAACGACTGGACGGCCCGGTCGATGACGGAGAGGGCCGTCGTTGGGGCTAGGACTTTGGCGGCTGCGATTTCGGATAGGGCTGCTTTGGCGCCGCCGCTGGAGTCCATTCGGGAGGCTGCGTTGAGCACGACGAGGCGGGCGGCGTCGATTTCTATGCGGGAGCGGGCGATCCATTCGATTATGACGCCGTGTTCGCTGAGGAGCTTGCCAAAGGGCTTCTTGGACGAGTCGTTGATGCGCATGAGCATCCATTCGAGAGCAACCTCGCACTGCTGCCATCAGACTGGTATATCTCATAACGAGAATCTCTGGTTATCTTACCGCGCCAATGCTCCTCATAGCGTGATGAATCCGGCCCGGTCCAAGCCGGCCCTGAAGGATCTCGAAACCACGACCCTCGCCAAGAACCAGGTTGGCAACCGGCACGCGAACATTGTTAAACACCAAGTGTCCGTGTCCATGCGGCGCGTCATCGTATCCGTAGACACGCAGCATCCGCCTGATGGTGATGCCCTTGGTATCCGCCGGCACCAGCACGATAGACTGCCTTCGGTGCACGTCCTTTCCCTCTGGATTGGTGCAGCCGACGACGAGGTAGATGCTACAGCGCGCATCTCCCGCTCCGCTCGACCACCACTTCTCGCCATTGAGGACGTACTCGTCACCCTCTCGCCGAATGGTGAGCTTGATATTGGTGGCATCCGACGACGCAACAGCCGGCTCCGTCATCAGAAACGCCGACCGCGTCGTTCCCTCGAGCAGAGGCTTCAACCACTGTTCCTTTTGCGCCGCGCTGCCATACTTGGCCAACACCTCCATATTCCCCGTGTCCGGAGCAGCGCAGTTGCAGGCCTCGGCAGCGGTGCGAGACCGGCCCAGCCACTCGGCCATCAGGCCGTACTCGACGTTACTCCAGCCGCCGGACTCGGCGTAGAGGCCCTTGGGGAGGAACATGTTCCAGAGGCCGAGCTGGCGGGCCTTGCTCTTGAGCTCCTCGATGATGGAAGGCTCGGCCTCCCACCGGTCGTCGCCGGAGCCGAGCTGGGCTTCCAGTACGGCGTCGGCGGGCATGCAGTCTTCCTGTACGAACTTGGCCACGGCATCGAGCATGCGCTTTGCCTCGTTGCTGACGAGGGGGGCTACCTGCGTGCATGGCGGTTAGGGGCGGCTCCAGAGGGCCGGTATGAGGCGGCGCCGACTTACCAATGGCGGGATTGAGGCCGACATGACGGCGGACGCTATGGGATCCAACGGAGATGGAATGGGATGGGCGAATGGAGGAGAGAGAGCTTACTGGCAGCTGTAGCCTCCCCGATGCCGTGAGCCGAGGTATTCGGCTGAGGTCCGGATGTCGTCCATCGGACCCAACGGGCCGCTCTATCTTATCGAGATAAGACGTGGTGATAAGCCTCAAGGTGAGTGAGCATCACGTGCTGAGTCTTGAGTCTGTCAGGCTCCATGTCAAACTCATCGACGAAGTAAACGACCTCGATCTTCTTACAGTCGCGATGGAGTCATCTCACAGCAGCATCACCCGGACGCTCCAGAAACACGATTATCCCCTAAGACACCATTTGCGGCCCAAATGCCCAAACGCTCGTATTCCGGGCAAAGACACGGCAGGGGACACCAGATGGGGATCGTCAGCTCGCCCGGACTAACGACAAGCTGGAGCCAGCCGGTCCAACCCCGGTGAGGAGACCAAGTCCAATCTCCTTCGAGACAGCAAAAGACCCAAGACGTTGTAGACGCGGGCCACGCCGAATCAACGCTGTCCGCCTTGCAGCTCAGTGGATCGTTATCCCGCCTTAGCGTCTTCGCTCGACAAACCTGGTCTCGATCTCATGATGGCTTCGATCCGTCTTGGAGTCTCAGCCGTCACGCCGCTCCATCCGAAGCCAGCTCTACGTTGGGTCTTGAATGTACGGAAGAGGCATTGGGCCACGTCTCTCAGCTGCATCAAAGAGCCAATCCATGACGTGCCAGGCTCCCACCGAGACGGCTGGCGCTCGTGAACCGGACGCCTTATGCGGCTGACCCGTTCTCTTTCCAACGACGACGATAAGAACAAAGGAAAGAATGGCTTGAGATCCGGGGCCGGGGAATTGGGATGCCATGGTTGCAACGTCATGACCAATGGCCGAGGGGAAAATAGAGGAGACGGATCCTTCTATGCATCATCCGAAATGTCGCTTGCACCGAATTTTCAATACGATGGATGGCATGTCTCAGATTCAGCCCATCAGAGCTGGCCAGCTCGTATAAGTAGGCTGTCGTGATCCCGCTCGACCTTTGCTGAACCCGACGTCATCGCCGCTTGCACAGACAGACTGAAGCCATGAAGTTTACCAGTCTCGCGGCTGCAGCCCTCGTCGGGTCCGTCTACGGAGACCCGTCTAAGCCCTCGAAAGGGAAACCATCCGGACCTGACTGCGTGAGTTGCTCTCCATATCCCATCAACATGACTGAAGCCAACTCTCCTCCAGTGCCGTCGACTATCCACCGTCGTCCCTACCATCTACTACCCCCCAACATCCCCCCGATACAACGAATCAATCACCAACCGCTGGTCCGGCAACTCAATCCTCCACCCCTCCTGCGTCGTCGCCCCCAAATCCGCCCAAGACGTCTCCCAAGCCCTCCGCCTCCTCTCGAAATACAACTGCCCTTTCGCCGTCAAGGGCGGTGGCCACAACCCCAACCCCGGAGCCAACAGCATCGACAACGGCGTCTCCATCGATCTCAGCCGTCTGGACTCAACCGTCCTCGCCTCTGATCGCTCGCACGTTAGCCTCGGGGCGGGCGGCTCTTGGGGCCACGCGTACGATGCTTTCAACGGCAGTGATATCGGCTTCCCCGGCGCTCTTTGCAGGGATGTCAGTGTCGGCGCCGTTGCTCTCGGCGGGGGATCTTCCATCTTTCAGGCTAGGAAGGGGTGGGTAGTTGATCAGATCCTCAACTACGAAGTCGTGCTATCATCCGGCCGCATCATCAACGCCAACGAAAGGAACCACGCAGATCTCTTCCGCGCGCTCAAGGGCGGCTTCACGAACCTGGGCATCGTCACCAAAATCGACCTCGCAGCCTTCAACTTCGGAACCTTTTGGGACTCGGAAGTCGTCCTCTCCCTCAACGGCCCGCAAGCCAACAAGTCAACCATGCTCGACATCATCAGCAAAACAACCGTCGACTTCATCGCCAACAACGCAAAGGACACGGCAAACGGCCTGCACGTTGCCGTCACATCCGTGGCGAAGAACAAGACGGACCTCGCCATCCTCGCCATCACCAACACGGATAACGTCGCCAACCCCCCCGCCGCGAAACCCATCCGCGCCGTCCCCAACCAGAGAGCCAACGTGGAGCGTCACGGCAAGATATCGGGCTACGTCAAAGCCATCAGCGGCTTCCAACCAAAGGGATTCCGGTGCGTGCGGGTCTACCGTGTCATGATGCCATCCTCAACGAGTGAATACTGACTTCATCCCCCCTTGATAGCCAAGTCACAGCAAGCATAACCATCAAAAACGACTACCAAACCCTCCGCGAAATATGGGACGCCTCCGACGCAGTCTACCAAGCAACCCCCCAAAACGACAAAATCGCCTGGATCGTCGAACTCTACCCCCAACCCGCAATCATGCAATCCCACGCCTCAACCCACGGGGGAAACCTCCTCGGCCTCTCCCAAAACCCCCACGATCAAATCGGTAACACACCACTCCACCCCTCTCCCTCTGCAAACCCTCACTGATTCCCACCGTGAAAATATAGTCATCTGGCTCTCCTCCCGCTGGAAAGAACCCTCCGTCGACGAAATCATGCAAAAAGCCTCCCGCGAATTCATCTCGGCCGTCGAGGCCATCGCCCGCAAACACGGCACGCTGGAGCCCTTCATCTACGTCAACTTCGCCGCCTCGTTCCAGGATCCGCTCTGCGGGTACGGGGCCGACAACGTCGCTCATCTGCGCCGCATGGCTGCCAAGTACGATCCCAGGGGTGTCTTTCAGCGGCTTATGAACGGGGGGTTTAAGCTTTGCGAGGCTCGTTGTCGGAGGGGATATTAGGGGTTGGGGGGTGTTGTTGGGATTGGCTTTGGCTTTGAACTGTTTGGACTGGTTGATGGCTGGTTACTTTCTATAGCAATTTCATGTAAATACGTTGACATGCTCATCTCATCATTCCCAACTCACCGCTTCCCTCAGCTTCTCATCAACTCCCAGCAACAACTTATAGCTCACGTGACCAGATTACTCCTGAACCACCGACCTACCCTGCACACCCATCACAGCGCATTACCAGACAACGGCATACTTCGCAGACACAACTCGGATGCAGGACTGCCGCCTCGACAGACGACAAGACGCCCTACTAATGCAAATCCCTCATCACATGGCCCCCGCAGCCAGGACCAGAAGAAGCCAGACACGACAAAAACCAAACTCGATTTCGAAGCTCTTCCACGATGAACACCAGACAAGGACACCAAGTAAATGTATGTATCGAAAAAAAAAGAACAAGAAAAGGGAAGGACCCGTTAGGAGGGAGCGAGAGAGGCGGGAGAGATGGGCGTAGAGGGTTGGCGGGAGCCACTCAGCAGGCACAGCCGTCCTGGTCGTTGTCGATGTGGATGTTGATGGGATCGTCGTACTCGGCGCCGAACTCTTCCGACTCTTCCTGAGCGAGGGCGTTTCGCGCGATGACTTTTGACAGAAAAGGTCAGCGGATGTTGGAGCATGCAACAGAGGGCAGGCGTACCCTCGAATGCTTGGTCAATGTTCAGGGCCTCTTTGGCGCTCGTCTCAAAGTAGGGAATGTCGCCCTTGCACTGACAAAAGGTCATGGCCCGTTTGTGGGAAACCTATGCGTCTCATCAGCTGCTGCGCCTCGGATGTGTTCTCCCGGCCTTACCACTCGTTTGCTCTCCTCGACGTCAATCTTGTTACCGAGCACCACCTGAATTCGTATCAGCCCCAGCGCGAGGAGGAACGGACGAAAAGGCAACCGACAAATGGGAAATGAGGAGCATCTCGCGGCGAAGCCTGGATGAGAAACTCGTCCCTCCAGCTATCGAGAGCCTCGAAGCTCTTTGCATTGTTGACGTCGTAGACGAGAACGCAGCAGTCGGCACCGCGGTAAAAGGCCACGCCCAGAGACTGGAAGCGCTCCTGTCCAGCCGTGTCCCAGAGCTGCGACGATACGAAGCGTCAGTCGCCAATGTGTCGTCGCGCGGAACCGTTCCCCGTATCCTCTCACCTGCATCGTCACCTGCCGGTCGTCGACCAGGACTTCTCGCGTTAAAAAGTCGGCGCCGATGGTGGCCTTGTAGCTCGCGCTGAACTTTTTGTTGACCTGCGTATGCCGCCATCATCATCAGCCTCAGACCACAAAGGGGAGAACAGGAGTCGCACATATTGGTTCATCAAGCTGGTCTTGCCAACGCCACTGTCCCCCAGGATGATGACCTATCGACCGCAACACCCATAAGCGCAAGCCGCCAAGTGAAACCCCCCCCTCAGAAACCGCACCTTGAGGAGAACCTTCTTCCTCGAGGCCATGGTGGTCGAGCTGGCTGGGAAAACGGGCCTGAGCGCGTGACCGGGTCGACTTGGTCGTCGCAGAGCCCGCACCCGGGATCTACGGAGGGGAGCGAAGAAAGGGGGATCCGAGCCGTTGCTTGCGATGGATCGACGGTCGAGGAGAGAGAGGGAGGGGGGAGGGCGGACTCGAGGGCTGTAGAGGAGATGAAGTTGAAGGTGAAGACGATGTGCTCGTGGGGGAGAAGGAGTCGAGAAGGCGGGCTGGTCTGCACGGGCCGAGACGGTGGAAATTGCCCGCTAAAGCGATGCGTTCCACCGACTTGTGGCGGATGGTTCGTATTGGTACGAGGGATTGTAGGGGAGATGAGGCGCGATGCGGTGCTGGTGAGACGCAAAGCAGCCGCAGACGGCGAGGAGAGGGTCCACTGATGGCGGGGATTAGCGCAATCATGCACAATGTAGAGGTACAAGCGAGCACCAAACACGCATGCCGTCTCCGTCATCGGACTTGCAATGGATTCATGACGACAGCATCATCATCATCATCATCCACCTCTCACCACCACGTTCTGCTAGTACCTCCTCACACCCCCAGCCATGGCCCAAGAACCCCCCCTCGCCGACCTCTCCGACCTCGAACTCGCCCTCCTCCTCTGCCTCGTCAGCCGCGAACACGGCCTCCTCAGCGCCCCCTCCCACGCCTGCGGCCTCCTCGTCCGCGAACTCCAACTCGCCGCCGTCAAGACCTTTGGCCTGCGCTGCGTCGTCGTCGACTGCCACCCAGACATGACTCTCGAGACCTTCGCCTCCGCCCTCCTCTGCCCGCCCCTCAAGACGGCTCCCATGATGACGACGGCCGGGCCTTCGCAGTCGGAGCCTTTCCCCCCTTCGCCCACCACCCCGGCCGATGACGCTGCTTTTCGTCCCCCGCCGCCCCGTCCGGATTCGCTGTATCAGTCTGATGCGCAGCGTCATTCGTGGCGAGCGGGGACCTTGTTGTCGCCTGATCCTTCGTTGCAGATTGCGAATTGCGTCCTGGCGAGGGATCTCGATCGCGCGCCCCGGGCTGTTCAGATTCAGGCACTCGAGCTGCTGCGGACCAGACGCATCTTTACACGTACTTCCGTCCAGGCTGCTCCCCGTCAATTCGTTTTCTTGCCCGTGTTAAAAGCTGCCTTTGCCGGAGAGGCCCGCGTGACGCCTCATCTCAACGACTTCCTGGCTGTTGCCCATTGGCACGATCCGGATCAGGGCTTCGCCAACCTCGACGACCTCGATCATGATGAGAATCTCGGTCCCGATGCCTTGTCTGTCGATGGCCTCGCATTTGCGCCTTCTATGCCCCTCATCAGCGAGGCTGTACGTTTCAGGCTCGCACATCCCTTCACAGCTACTGACATCCTCTAGGACATTAACCGCCTCGCTCAGCTGAGCCAGCAGGTCGAGGTCGACATCGACGTGCTACGATACCAGATGAACGTCATCACCTTTCTCCGCATGCACCGTGCCGTCGCTCACGGCATGACGCCCGCAGCCACCAAGATGATGGACAAAATCACTCGATGCCTCGCCTCCATCCACGGCGTCGACTTTGTCACGCCCGCCCTCGTCGCTCTCGCTACCAAAAAGGTCTATCAGCACCGCATCCGCATCGTCGCCCCGGACAGAGAGCGAAGCCTGCAATGGGGGAGCACCCTGGAGGCCGTCGAGACCATTCTCGCCGATGTCGGGCCCGAACAGGTCATTCAAGACGTTCTCGACACGGTTCCTGCGCCGCTGTAGATCTTCTCCCATTGCCATTGCTCTACGGCCGTGATCCATCATGCGCATCAAACCGCAAGCCCTTCGCCGATATGCCCACAGAGGCACCGCCTCTGTTAACGAAAATGCAACCCCGACAATCATTATCCCGGATACCCCCGTTCGATCCGTCGTGTTTCGACCCAGTGTCGTCGACGACGCCGTTCAGTCCGATGCCGTGACCGGCTTCATCTCGGACAATTCAAAATAACATACAGCTTCGGAACCACGTTCAAGACACCCTCTTGACCTTGCACTCCCAGCCGGAGCCGGAAGAGAGCAAAGGCAGACTGGAGAACAACACCGGTCAGCTAAAGGATCCAAGAGGACAAAGGCGCCCGACTCACCTGGCACCGAGGCACCATCCCAGCTCGTTGCCCTTGATCTTCTTGGCAATCTTGACCTCGCGGTCGATGGGCATGTCGTAGCCCGTGTGGAGCAGAGCCGTCATGAAGCTCAGGTCCAGGCAGTATTCGGGGCGGCCGCTCAGCTCCTCCATGGCCTCGGGCATACTCGAGAAGAGGTCCCAGCCGTCCTTGCCGGCGCAGACGGACTGCGTCAGGTCGTGCAGTTCTCGGACGGTAAAGGAATCGGGCATGCCCAGCGGCTTGGTGCGGTCATAGAAGTAGGAGAAGATGTAGACGTCCTGATTGGCAAACGTCTTGGCCAGCGACGGCTGGTGGACGCCATTGAAGGAGCAAGGGGCGAGCTTGCATTCGGCGTCCTTGTGCAGCATCTTCTCCGCCAGGCCGCGACACTGGGCCGGAGCCGGAGCCGAAGGACCGGTGAAGTTGTAGGATCTCGGGGGCTTGCCGTCTTCCGTATCGACCTCGATATCCTGCGACATGCCCGGGGCGATGCAGGGGTGGACGACGGGCTGGTCCATCCAGGCGGTGCCCGTCTTCTTAGCGGCCAGGTCCGATATGAGCGCCTTATGGATGGCCTTGCGGGCCGACATGAGGCCGTATCCGAGATGCGAGTGCTGGTAGAGGTCAAACTTTTGGCCGCCAAAGTCAAGCGAGTACTTGTGATCTCCATCGGCGAGCTTTCCCGGCATGCCGCCGTCCGAGGCGCCCTTAAAGGTCGGTTCGAAGACAATCTGGGTAGAGCCGCCGCCGAGATCGAAGACGGCAGCCGTATCGGCCTTGTCGGGCCCGCCAATCTTTCCGAGGAGGTAGTTGGCCGTGACCCAGGCGTAGACGCCCTCGAGGGCACCGTCCATGACGGCGACGCCATCGTGAGCGGCCGAGACGACGGGGAAAGGATAGTCGGTCTCGAGATGACGGCGAACCTCGTCGAGGATGGCCTGTGACTTTTCCGGACCGATCAGGCGCAGGCCGGCCGTGGCCTTGACAGCAATGGGGGTGCATGCCTTGAGGGCATCCGGCACATGGCGCATGGCCACGTCCATCAAGGGGTCGAGGGTCTTGGCGGCGCCGACGGCATCGTCCTTGTACTTGCTCAGGCCGCCGACCGACTTTTCCGTCATCATGAACTCTTCCTTTTCGAGTTCAGGCACGGGACCGCAGTTGTTGAACTTGTACACATGGATACGCGAGCCCGTACTCCCGGCGTCCACCATGAGGGCGTACTGAACCACGGGCTTATCCTTGGAGTACGAGGCGCTGCAGCGGTCGGTGCCATAGGTCGCGTCCGAGGGGACCTGACCGTCACGACCCCTGGAGCGGGACACTGTCGCAGCGAGTCCGGCGTCAGCGATGGCACGGTATGGAGAGCGACGAGACAGTTAGGCAGCCACGCACTCTCATTGTAGACGCTGACTCCGCGAGGCGACAGCCACCACAGCAGCAGGACGATGGTCAAGGCGATGGCGCCCGTCTTGAGCCATCGCAAGCGCTGCGACGGCGGAGACCAAGCCTCCTTCATGGCCAAGAGCGGACCGTGAGTTCGGGGATCCGACTGATAGCGATCCGGTTTCTCAAAGGGGTCGTGAGCAACTTGCTTCGTCGGCAGCGACACCGAGGTCCTCCGCATGAGGCCGCGGGCGAGGAGGGAAACGGTACGTGTCGAGGCGAGCAGGAGGGCGTCAAGGATGGAGGGTTAGCAGGCTCAAGCCGTCGTAACGTGGTAGCACATAGGTAGGTAGTAGGTAGGGGAGGTTTTCCGGATAGGGACGAGTGCGAGGAACGGCGGAAACGAGCGACGACGAGGCTGACTGGGATGCGGAGAGCAGCCGGATGATTGGGAGAAGGCGGAAAAGGGGAACCTCCCGTCATCGGTGGTGGAAGCCACTTTTCCAGTTGGACGCTTTGGTAAGCAGGTAGTGGTCGAGCCGAGGCACTCGAGCTCGGCCGTCTCCGGCGGGCGTTCCTTGCGCTGGAGCAGCGAGTGCCGGTGTAGATCCGGCTAGCAGTGACTTGCGGGGCTGCAGGGGGGCAGATAAGGGGGGCGCGGAGAAATAAAAGACCCGTTCTGAGTTGGCGGAGATGGAGTAAATGACGCGGTGGAGGGACGCCATTTGCACGTACATACGAATACTACCATGGCAGCATTGGGATGGCACGGGAAAGAAGCCTGTCTGAGGACCTGTCTGAGGGACAAGTCGCTGCAGATCGAGACCGCTGTTCAATCGCGGCTTGAGCCTGCACTGAGCCTGCACAATCGGCTTGGCGGACGGGGCAGTCCCGCGTTGAGAAGCGGGTCGAGCTAAATATAGCGACGTCACTCGCTGCCCGCCGCTAACCCGATTGTGTCACGGCCCTCACGGGAAATAGTTTCGCCCTATTGGTCGGGCCTGTTGTCGAAACATCCTGCCTTTGCTTGCCACCTCTCCTTTTTGAAAGGCACGCAAACCAGTAGCAATTGATCACTGCCCCTCGAGTTCGATCTCGAGACCGGCCCGCTGGTAGGAGCCGTCGACACGATGATCGAAGTGCTCAGGAGCTCTCCTTAGTCGTGCACATAAATGCTGGCCCTCGCGCCGTTCCCTTGTCTCATCACAACTCTCAACCCACTCCTTGTTAGAGATGGTTCCTGCTGCTGCTGTGACGGCTTCGATACTCGCTGCAGCCACCATAGCCGCTGCGCAAGTCTTGCCTTCATCGCGGCCAACGCCGCCGCCGCCCACGAAATGGGTCATGCCACTCCCCAAACCTGGGGAGGGTACGCCATCTATGCTGTCAGATATCCCCGATAGACCCTGGCCTCTGCCTCCGTCTCAGAAGTGCCCTCACGGGTCTTTTTATGAGGCCAACGGACCCGAATGCGTCGACTGTTTGGGCCGATGCCGCGGCTTGTAAAGGTTGAATGAGTTTTTCTGTGCGGACAGATGGGGTTTCTCGCTGCCTTGGCGCGTGCACTGGCTTGGTCTTTACGGTCAATTACACACGGAGGGAGGGCGGCTGGCGTCAGTGCCAAGAGGTAGAATCTCTACCTAGAGTGGAAATAGCATGCTGGCGGATCGTGTGACAAATCTATAAACGAGTGCCGATGAATCATCAGAACTCGAGGCGGTGCTGGCCGCGCAGAAAACCGTCCATCTGCCGCTGAACCTTGTCGAACCTGGTGACGCCGCAGGACTCGCTCTCAAAATGGTTGATGATGCCGGCGAGCGTCTTGAAGTTACGGCGACAGTCGAGATTGGGGCAATGATAGAGGTGCGACTGGTCTGTGGTGCGAGTAGGTTAGCGAGCAGCCGAGGGAGTTTGTCGGCGAGGAAAGAACTTACGTCTGGGCGAGTTTAGGTGCTGTGCGAGATGAGCAAGCTTGGAGTACTCGTTGTTACAGAGATAACATTCGTAGAAATCCCCGTTGAAGCAATTCTCGGTGGGCTCGTACCGGTCCGATCCGATCCACCCGATCAGCTTCTTGGAGATGACGCCGTTTGGATCCTTGGACCGGACGAATCGGTACATCTGATCCCGATTGAGGCCTCGCGCTTCGGGACAGGAACCGGCTTCAAGATGGTGTGCGATGCCAGTTCCGTTGACAAACCCAGTACCACAGAAGGGGCATGCCAGAGAGGAGCCCCTGTGAGTGCGGGAGTTGAGATGCTGGTGTCGTTTGTTAGCACGAATACGTGATCTTTACGGAAAAAAAAAAAACTCACCATCCGCAAGTTGTTGTAGTTCTGGAACACGCGGTTGCAGTCAGAGCAATAGTTGTGCTCATCGTACTCGTGCTGAACGAGGCCGTCTTTCGAGACGTACCGAACTCCCTGATCACAGAAATCGCATTCGTAAAAGGTCCTGTCCCAGTGATTGCAGTCGTCCATGTGCTGGAAGCACGCACGCTCAGTCTTGTAGAATCGATGGCAGGTGTCGCACTCATTGTCTGGCAGTGAATGACCGGTGGATGAGCAGTGGTTGTCGCGAGCTCGAAATCCGTGGGGAAACTCCTTGCCGCAGGAGCCGCACTCGAAATACCGGTTGGGAGGCATGGTGGCTACCTGCTCGGTAGTTGAAGAGATAATAACAGAAGGATGAGAGTGGGATAAGATTCGGAATGACAGGGTTCAACGAAGGCGAGGAGGGGTTGTCGAAAAAGAAGAAGAAAGAAAATCTTTGACGATACCGGGCAGCCAATCGTCTTTTTTAGCGAGCTCTGCATGAATAGATATTCGCACACACGCAGCACGCGTCGCTTGACGCTTCTAAAGGATTCCACCGTTTCATGCGACGGTCAGGCGTATCAAGGGCACCGTTTGCAGTATCAGCCACCTCGACATATCAAAACACGGTAATTCCGCCTTGAAGTGTTCTCGACCGTGACGCTACTAAACAGTCAAGCCTAAGTCGTACCGTGTGCTCGCAAGTCGATGTCTCAACTGCCTGCTGCATGCGGAAGGAGACAACGGCAATGCCTGGTCTTCTTCCTAGGAACAAGGACCTGACGCTGCGAGGATCAAGGTAGGTATCCAGATGCCGCAAGGCGCTGCGCTGTCCGACTCATGCTCACGTGGGTGTGGCTTCGATGAGTTATGCGGTTATGCCCAAGCGCAGATCATCCGCTCGCACGTGAGGCATCTGATCATTGGTGTCACGTGATTCACCATCTCCGGACCCGGCTCTACAAAACGCCGACAACCAGCATAACCGACAACTCCAATTAGGGAAAAAAAAAAAAAAAAAAAAAAAGACAGAACCATCACCAGCTCAAGAC
>NJES01000141.1:0-33800 GCA_002591395.1 Ophiocordyceps camponoti-rufipedis | reverse complement strand
CATCGTCGTCGTCGTCGTCGGCATGTGGGTGCCGTTGAGGGCTGTCATATTCGACGCCGATGCCGGGTGGGTGCCGTTCGATGATGATGGTGCCATAATATCGTCGACAATGGTGATTGGTGACAGATCACAGAAGTTGATGAAGCAGATGGAGAGATTCGCTTGGGAAAGACGAGGTCAAGGGCCGAGGGTTGAAGCCCTGCCCGGGCCTGCACCAATCAGCAGCCACGTGATTCCAAAAGTGCCTCGCTGCTTCCCTTCCGGGCCAATACGGAGTGGCATCGAGATAAGGCGCGTCCCGGAAAGGCTGCTTCTCCGGCGATACGAGCGTGTGGCATGTGTTTATGGATTCGTATCACGATCTCCATGATGCTAACAGACAATTTGCCTCGGAAGAAGAAGCTTCGATGCTCCATTGCTCCCCAATAAACCTTGTTAAACTCCCGACGCCCCGCTCTGAAACCCAGTCTCATTAGTTGGTGATCCCTTCCAACCTTGCCACAACGAAACTCTGATAGATATTGGCAGATCTTCTTGTGTTCTCGCGATGGGTCACCTCGCAAGCCACCTCGTGCATATGTACATACATACGTTCTAGCACTTGGCAATGAACCGCTGCGTAGACTCGAATAGGCAGCTGCCCGGATCTCACAACTCTCCAAGCATTCGGCTTCAACTCATCCGCCAGCCATCTCAACCTCTTAGAAACTCGGCATAACTTCTAGATTCTAGTACATAGTGCCAACTCCTAAGCGGACTTCCCGTCTCTCAGAGCTTGCGAGAATCTCGACAAGTAGATCCACAACTCAACACCCGTCAACCACCTGCTCCCTTGTCCACTACTCCCCCTGAACCAGACATCGTTTCCTCTCCTCCTATCCGCTATCATCTATCCCGTCTTCTACTCTCACGACTCACCAGCCCAAACATCAATAGTAAAAAAGAGACATGTAACAACGCGTCTATCTAGACTCCTCCGTCCCCCTTCTCAACAGCTCACTCCCAGCAATCCCATCACACAAAATCCCCCCCTGCCAACCTACCCAGCACCCTCCACATGTCCCTACCGACGATGACTCCTCTGCTTCCTCGTCCCCGCCGCCTCGCCTTCGCCAAGCTGCTCCGCCGACCTGACGTCGTCCCCGAGCATGCCTCCGACTGACCAGTTAGGGTTCCCCCTTTTGTCCCACCTCCCCCCCCCTCCATCGGATATGGACCGGGACTCGGCAATGTTGGCGCTCGTGGAAGACTCGTGGTTGCGCTCGTCCGGGCCGGGAAAAGTCCGTTCGCTTGCGGCGTCCCCGGCGGAAGAGGGCAGAGCCGCGTCTTGGGAATACTGCTGTGACTCCCCTGCGACGGATGTTTGGTTGGCGGACTTTTCCTGATTCTCGGGCTCGGGCTCCTGAATCGAGACTTTGACGCCCTCGTCGTCGTTGAGCGACGGGGCAACGCCCGCATCGGCTTTGGGATCCTCCTGAAACTCGGCCTCGATCTCGGGAACAGGCTGCTGCTCTTGCTCCGGAAATGTCCCACCCTGCTCCGGAGCTCCTCTCTGCTCCGGCTCGATCCCATTCCCGACCCCTTCCTGATTCGAAGGCGCAGAAGAGCCGGATCCAGTCGGTCTGTCCGCGTCCGAAGTCCAATTCCCCGACGAGTCGCCCGTCTCAGCCTCGGCGACGGACAAGCCCTCCCGACCACCCCCCGGCCGCACGTCGTCCAGCCTTTTGAGCTCCAGCAGCGTCTTGTCCAGCCCAGCGAGCTTCTCCCTATGATAGGCGCGCTCCGAGATGGTAGCCTCGCTGTCGGCCGCCAGACGCGTTACAACGTCGTTGCTGAGGAGCAGTATCTTCTCCGGCTCCAGCACCGACGGCAGCTTCTGGACGAGCTGGCACTCGATGGCGCGGGTGCTGATGGCGTCGATGAAGCGCTTGATAGAGATCTGGGAAGCATCAGCTGGAAACGTTCATGCAAGCGTGCTTGAGCTGGAACCGACCGCGTAGTAGGCTTCGGCATAGTCGACAGCCAGGGAGCTCGCCTCCAGCGCCGTGTCACTCCCACTCTGGATAGAAAGCAGCTCCAACAGCTTGCTCCCACTCAGGGGGAACACGCTTCCAGGCTCGAGAATCGACTGGCCAAACTCCAGCCGCACACGAGCGTCGAGCTCTCGTCTGCGCCTCTCAGCCTGAGCCTGGCGGACGGCATCGACGAGTTCGCTGTTGTATGTGATGGGATGAATGGCGAGATACGTGGCCAGCACCTCGTCCACCACAGCGTCCAGCCCCTTGCTCAGGTGGTCGATGCCCTCGTTCACCACCTCGGACAGCTTCTCGGCCGTCTCCTCGGCGGCAACGTGATATGGAACGGCCTGGCTCGTCTTCCGGACCGCCGCCACCAGTTCGTCCTTGAGGACCATGGTGAGGGCGCGCCACGGCTGGCATTGCTCTGCAAAGAGCTCCCCAACGACGAGCGGGCTATAGGTGCCAGCCAGTTCGCGGCCGCGGTTCCGGTGCAGCATCTGCCTCACCTCCTGCACGTAGACCGACCTCAGCACCTCGTCCTCCGCCAAGGGCTGGCCGTCGTCTGCCTCTTCAAGGTCGAGTATGCGCCGGAAACGGCCCTGTTTGTGCATCTTGGTGGAAAAGTCGGTCAGCGTGTTCTGGACGACAGCACGGAGCCGTCGCCGGCAGCCTTCATCGGTCTTGGAGCTGCCGAAGAACTCATCGCTGTAGACGCCGTCGATGGCAGCCCGCGTCAGCTGGAAGAAGCTCTGGCTGATCTGCAGAAGATAACGGCGCTGGTCGCGGATCGTGCCCCGTGGAGAGCCCAGCTTCTCGAGCCTCTCCTTGCTGACGACGATGCTCTCGGACACGTCGCGGGCCAGGCTCGGTAGTTGATGCAGGATCTGATACTTGAGCACGTGAACGAGCCGCGGCTTCAGCGATGCGATGCCCAGATGCAAGGGGTCAATGTCGGTCCAGGGGCTCTGACGGAAGAAGACATCCTCGGCTTCACTGTCCCGCCCCTTTATCTCGAGGACGTGCCAGCCTAGTCGAAGCCTGACGTTCCGGTTCTGTGCCAGCTTCACGTACGAAGCCTCGCTTTCCGACCCCTTTTCCGGTTTGCTGGGCTCGGTGATGAGCCCGAGGGTGCGAGTTCGATCTGGATCCGCCTCGTGAGCCAGATGAATCACTCTGGGCAGAGAAAACTCGGTTTGCGCAGAGACGACAGCCAGGATGATGCTCCTCTTCCTATTCATGTAGCCGACCACCAGTTCCGTCACAGCGTCTGGCTCCTCGTTCTCATCCGGAGCTGGGCAAAGGCACGGGAGGTTGACCAACGTCAGGCCCGGTAGTTCTGGGCCGGTCAGCTCGATACGGAGCACGTCCTTCCAGGTGTCATTGTCCGCCTCGTCGGCCAGTCTCATGGCTCTCTTGGCGGCATCGATGACGTCGTGGAGGTTTCGGTCTGCCTCCTCGACGTTTCTGTCAAAGAGTCGGAGAAGCTCCTGTTTGTCTGGGCCACGGTTCCTATCCGGGAGAATGGAGGCCCTGATTCTGGTGTGAGGCGTAGGGCGCAAGATCAGTTCGATGGCAAAGCGAGTAGACTGCTCGTCCTCGGCCAGACCGCTGACTCCGGCGATGGCCTCCAGGATGGCTGCCTTTCCCGCATAATCTTCCCCTGCGACGATGATCTCTGGGAGGGCGACATAGCGGTCGATGCCTTGAGCACGAAACTCGTCTACCATATCGAGGAGACCTCGATGACTGGGCAAAGGGGGGCTGACGGTGGCCATGACGAGACAGAAGACGGATTTCCAGAGCAAGTAAGGATGAACCTATTTGGAGATTGCGAATAGGGCCAGAGAGAGAACCCCCATTTATAGAACATGATGAGCGTCCGGCGTCCAGGGGTTCGAGCCTGATGTCAGCCAAGTCGACGTCCACGTCAAGTCAGATTTTGGAATATTGGGCGCTTCATTTCTTGTTGTTTTCCCATACGGCCACGTAGCATAACGTCACGTTCCGAATGCACAGGCCAACCAACACTCAGTGAGGCGACGTCGAGATGTGCCGTCTTTTTCCGGCCATGCCCAAGGCTTCCTCGATGCAATGCTGCCTACAGAACCGTTTCGGGAGGATTTGTTGCCCAAGTGACACCGTCCAGGGATCGCTCGTCCAGCCTCCCATTCGCCAACCGGCGTCACAGCTTTCCCATTGGCACATCCCTTAACGGTGCCGTTCCCAGCTTCCCAACCATCTCGAGCCCTTGGCAACGCGGCTGATGTTGTCCAACGCCCTCTCCACCCTCCCGTCGTCTTCATACCTGTGGCCCTCGAACTCGACGAAGAAGACGTACTGGAAGGGCGCCAGCAGGCTCGGCCGGGTGTTGATGCTCGTCAGATTGAGGCCCTGCTGGTTGAAGCAGTTCAAGACGTCTGCCAGGGCGCCAGGCGAGCCGTGTGGCACGGTGAAGGAGATGAGAGACTTGGACCGCGTGTCTGGTCCCGCGAAGAGCGACTTGATGGGGGCCGGAGCATCTTGAGCGGGATTCAGCAGATTGCCGATGACGAGGAACCGCGTAGCGTTATCACTGCGGTCCTGCATCGCCTCGGCGAGCACGTCTAAGCCGTAGGTGCTGGCCGCAAACTTGCTGGAAATGGCGGCCTTTGTGTCGTCTCCGCTCTGAGCTACCATTTCGGCGGCTCTGCTGGTCGAGCTGACGGGGTGCTTCTCGACGCCCCTGAGGTTCAGGGAGATGAAGCGTCTGCACTGGCCCAAGGCCTGCGGGTGGGAAAAGACCTGCTTAATGTACTCCAAGTCGGCATTCTCGGGCTCCATGGCTGCCTCTTCCGGGGCCCGGTCGGCCTTCTTCTTCTTCTTCTTGCCGAGGAGACAGTGGTTCACGTCGATGTATGTTTCGCCTTGGACGACGATATCTCGGTAGCGACCATCCCTGTCGGCCAAGTTGTCGAATGTTTCCACGACGCAGCCGTTGCTCGAGTTCTCGAGAGGCATGACGCCCAGTGAAGCCTGGCGGAACTGAACATCTTCGAAGACGTCTGCTACTGCGTCAGACGAGGGGCCATACGGAAAGGCAGCTCGACGATGGTCTGCATCGGCGCCTACCGGTGATTGTAGTGGCCGGACGCAGCTCCCATTTGTCTTCGGGGAACGTTTGAAGAGTGGCCTTTTCGAGGGATCTCGACGGTTAACGGGGGTCAAGATGGCTGAGAGCAGATACGACAGTCACCTGGTGCGAGTAGGAGGAGATGGGGCCGAGGAAGCTGACGACGGGCTTGACGAGCTGGGCATCATCGACGGTTGCCTTTTCCGAAGGTCGGGGATATGTCTCGGGCCGCGCCGGGAAGGGCTGGATGCCTTTTGGGCCGATGCGAAGACTTCCTCCCGCTTCGATGTCTTTTTCCCGAGCCATGGCGGGTGAAAGTTGCAGTTGAGAACGGGCTTCCCGGATGCCTAGAGACTTGTTTATGATCCGTATCACGCCTGAATATCGAGGGATAGACTTCAGTCTGGTGGAAGAAGCCCTGATGAGGGAACAGATGCCTGCCAGTTGACGATGAAGCTTTGGCAGGCTTCTGGTGATGATTTCGCGTCACGCCTTCTGGAAGCGTGTTGCGCGAAATGCTATTAGAGCGATCCACTAACGGCTTTACGCGACTGCCATCCGCGATTCTCATTGGACGAGGGATTCGCAGCTGCGTCTTTGCACCTGGCGAGCGAACAGGTGTAGGGTAGGCGCATAGATGGGATTTCACATGCGACTGATTTGCCCTGTAATTGATGAGAGCCTGAGACTCATCCCTCGACGAACATGGATATGCCATTTAACGTTACTGCTCAAACGACGAGTGTCTACGTATAGCCGTTCCTGGAATGGAACCGCAGCGGGGAAGCCGTCAAACCTTGAGTTTCGCAAAGACACCACCGAAGCCATCACTACTTCGAACGCATCACAGCATCTGCTTGCTTGCTTGCTTCTCACCCGTCCTGCCGCATCAGCTCGCAGACGCCACGTATCCCGTCTGTTTTGCACAAGCCACGAAGATCCCAGAGGCGTCATCCTCCTCCTATCGGCCCCCGAAACATGCGGGAGCGCCACCGTTGGCACCCTCCGTGTGTTCATTGGCGTCTGCTCTGTCTTACCTCGAAGCCATGACGTATGAGGAAAAGGGTCCTCCCAAAGTTTCCACCGGCAGCAAACTGAGGCTGGACAAGCAGCTGTTAGCGGACGACTCGTGTCTCTGCGGAGTCAGTGCGCGCGTCTGAGCGGGACAATAGGCTGGCTGCTGACAGTTGGCTGTTCCCGTACGGCCCCTGCAGTTGAAACGCCGTTGGTTTCATGTTAGGTAGGCAGTGTGAGTGTAGACTTGCATTGATCGCCAACCACCGGATCAAGGGAAACAGGAAACGCCGCTCCCAACGCGAGCTCTCCTGAAGATGAAACAGAGGATTCGTATAACGCATATGTATGTGTGAGATCTACGCCCGGTTCTTGCATCACGTACGACGCCTTCCACGACCCTTGTCGTAGATGTCTGCTTTACGGGGGGCTTCTATTCTCAGAACATCACACGAGACGAACATTCATGCGCCGTGGGGACTCAGCCCCGGCTGTGACACATTTATTGGGCTATCTGGTGCGCCCTGACAAGCAACAACGAGTAGCTGGCCAGCTAAGAGCGAGGCGGTCTATCGTCCGGACTGCGAGTCGACCACGTCACAGACGATGTAGACGGCCGCGGTTGGTCCCACGAGGGCCCCCTGGACGGACCGTCTATGCCAGCCGGGCGACGAAGGGGTGCATGATTATGGTCCCTATAGCCACTAGCCAAGTTGATATTCACGGGATTAGCCCGAGGCGGACCCGGTCGATTGGAGCTAGGACCGGCGCTCGAGGAAGCTGGCTGTCGAGGCGAGCTCCCAGCGTTGCGGTTCCTCGATGCTGGGTTGTCGTCGTGCTGGTAGGCTTGGTTGACGTAGGAACGCGCAGGGGAACTATAACCGCTATCGCTACTCGAAGACGACGAGGGTGACCATCGGTTGTGACGTGGATCAAGCCTTTGGCGAGGTCTGCTTCGGCGAGTATCGACCCGTCCGTTGGGGATGAGGAGTGACTCGCGGGAACCCCATCCACCATGGTTGGGTTGAAAGCCTCTCGAGATGGAGCGTCCGCGAGCCGGCGACTGGATGGAGTCGAAAATGCCGGCGGAGGCCAAGGGCGAGCCCACTGCGAGGAAGAGAATGAGAAGAGTAAGCATGGTATTAGCGAGTCTCTCAAGTCTAGACTTGAACGGTGAATGAGCGAAGATGGCGAGTATTGAACAGCAACATGGTGGATTTTTATAGCCATTCGACAGCAATATCCATAGCATCCACTGCTGTGATTTCCTCTGGCACAGGCTCGCGACGAAGCCGTCGACAGTCTCTGCGGCTCAACATCTAGACCACGTCTATGGAGAGCGACAGGCTGCGGTAGCGGTTGAGCCCAGGCAACCTCGGCGCCCAGATGAATCGCATCAAAAGGCCGATGGAAGCTTGATGATGCGTCCAGACCGGGATGGAGCTGTGCAGAGATCAGGTCCGGGCACGATCAAGTAGGTCAGTCAGGCACTGTATCTGGCTGAAATTTCAGGGGACCTGGGCTCCTCCATCTGCAGGGTTACAGGGGGGTCAGCGAAGCGACTTGCTGCAGACCTCCCCGGGCCTTTCCACCGCGTGGGCGTCGGACGAGCGGGGCACGGGGGGTGCGGATTGTGGCGGGCGGACGGGTGTCCCGGGGGGTACGCGAGCTATACTCGAGACGACTGGCGTGATTCCTGTGTCACGGCAGGTTTCGCAGCTGTACCCCAAAAGTCTCCCTCAACGTTGACTGGACTGCCCGGACTGGACTGCCTTACCGCCCTACTACTAACTGAGGCCCGGGGGGGCGCACTGGACCTCATCGCGCCTGTAGCATCGGGCTCCCCGACTCGTCTCGTGGGGAAAACAGTTTGCCTGGCAGCCTTGAATCCTGCGATTTCATCTCATCCATCCTTCTTTTTTTACATACAGACCTACATCTACTTGTTCGTTACCGACGTCTCTCTCTTCCTCTCCGCCAAAGTTATAGTATCCGATCGGTCCGCGCCATCTCCTCGCCTGACCTGCGCCCTCCATCCTCCTCTCCTCTTCTCCGCGCCCTCTCATCCTCCCTCCTCCTCATCCACCACCATCTAGACTCTCACGGCCATCGCCGCCTCCTCTTTCTCATCGCAGCTCTCATCCTCTTTCGTCCGTCAAAGGCCACGGGGGTCCTCCTCCCTCGGGCCCGCTGCAGCCATGGCCATGCTCGCCCCCAAGGCAGCCCCCTTCTCCGCTGGCCTCAGCACCTCGCCCGTCGCATCCGCCACCGCTCCCTCTTCGGCGTCTCTGCCCGGTACCGCTCGCCGTGTCGTCACTCCGGGGACTGGAGGCGGAGGCTCTCAGTCGTTCCCGAGCCCGACCGAATCCGACTTCTCCGACGCCAGCGGGCCCGACTCGGTCAAGCACTGGGACGAGGACCGCGTGGCCGAATACCTGAGAAGCATCAACTGCGCCGACTACGAGAAGCTCTTTCGCAAGAATCACATCAATGGCGAGAATCTGCTCGAGCTCGACAAGGAGGTGCTGCAGGAGATGGGCATCGAAAAAGTTGGTGACCGCGTCCGCCTCTTCCTCGGCATCAAGAAGTTGAGGATGAAGGCCTACGCCAACCAGAAGAAACGCAATCGTGTTCGTATTACTCGTCATTCCTTGCTCTTCCGTCCGGTTTCTGATGGCTCTACAACACTCAGGATTCTTTCGCCGGCCTCATGACCCAATCTTCCATGTCTTCTTCGGAGCCAAGCAGGCAGCCCAGCGCGCGCTCGGCGCCGACGCCCGTCATGAACAAGCGCTATTCGCGACAGATCGATCTCTTTGCGCCTCTCGAAACTGGTGAGCTTTACTCCTCTCTCCATCTTGTTGGTTTGCTGACGCGGCAAACGTTCCAGCTCGACAGCAGCGATTTCCGGCCGGCTCCGGTTTCGCCTCTCCGCCCGCTTCCTCACGGTTGCCGGCCTCGGCTTCGGACGGCCCCATTGGCCGCGTGGCTTCATCGGCGGCGGCACACACGAGGAACAACTCGAGCATGGACGGATCACTGATGGCGGCTCTGCCTCAGAACCAAGACGTGATCCGCGTCATCTCGACGGGGGGCGTCACCAAGGTGGTCAAGATCGCGGGCTGCAACACGTGCGAGGAAGTGATGCGGGTGACGCTGAGAAAGTTTGCCCTCCGCGAGGACCACGAGCGCAACTACTGCTTCTGGGTGTTGGCTGGCCTCGACCCCGACCCGGGCCAGTGCCGGCGGCTGGGAGATACAGAGCTCTGGCGCATCATCAAGGACCAGCGGAGGCCGGAGCGCAACCGGCTCATCCTGCGGAGGGTGCCGGCGGCTGAGCCTGGCGGCGCGGAGCTGCACCGGGCGGCGGCCATTGCGCTCGAGGAGGAGCAGCAGAAGCACACGCGCGTGCTCGAGTCGGTGGACAAGCGGAGCCTGGTCAAAGTGCAGAAGCTGCTCGGGGAGAAGTGGAACGACCAGCTGCAGCAGCCGCTGTCGCCCGTATCGTTCCAAGACCGGGAGCGGACCATCTCGCAGGCGGCCAAAGACCTGGAGCGGCCGTCGACAGCAGACTCGTCACGGAGGCCGCAGCGGCGTCGGGTCGGGCTCCGGCAGTTCGGCGGGCTGCGGCCACCGAGCGAGCTCATCGCTTCGGACCTGACATCATACTTCCCGGACCACGCGCGAGAGGACATTGACCGGACGGCGCGGCTGTCGATGCGACGTTCGTCACGGCTGAGCAAAGTCAACAGCCGGCTCAGCGTGGCCAGTAACCTCAGCGTGGCCTCGAGCAGCTTCCAGGACGCACCGCCCATCCCAACCATAGCCGACGCCTGGCTCAACGGCAGCGCACATGTGGCACGGGTGAGGTCATCGCGACTTGCGCCCATGTACGGGCGCGACTCGATCGCGTCTTCGATGCTGGACACGCTGCAGGAAGAGTCGGCGGCTCACGAGCCGGACCGCAAGTCGTACGTGTCTTTCAGCGGCTCAGACACGCCGGCGGCCCTGAGCGTGACGGACCCGGACGGCAACACGCGACGGTCCGGGGTGTACGCGGACGCTCGAGAGGCGCTGACGCACGACGGCGAGGAGGCGGACGAGGAGCTGCAGAGCTTCCTGGCGGGCGAGTCTTGGGACGACAACAAGTGGATGAAGGGCGCCCTCATCGGTCAGGGCTCGTTCGGATCCGTCTACCTGGCCCTTCATGCCGTTACGGGCGAGCTGTTGGCGGTCAAGCAGGTCGAGGCTCCAGGGGCCAACAGCAGCAGCAGTCAGAGCGACGCGCGCAAGAAGAGCATGATTGAGGCGCTCAAGCGCGAGATCAGCCTGTTGCGCGAGCTGAGGCACCCCAACATCGTCCAGTATCTGGGCTGCAGCTCGTCGGCCGACCAGCTCAACATCTTCCTCGAGTACGTGCCCGGAGGGTCGGTGCAGACGATGCTCAACTCGTACGGGGCGCTTCCGGAGCCGCTGGTGCGCAGCTTCGTGAGGCAGATCCTGACGGGGCTCTCGTACCTCCACGACCGCGACATCATCCACCGCGATATCAAGGGCGCCAACATCCTGGTGGACAATAAGGGCACCATCAAGATCTCCGACTTTGGTATCAGCAAGAAGCTCGAGACGACGAACCTGCTGAGCGGCGGAGCGGCAGCCGGAGGAGGCGGAGGAGGCGGAGGAGGAGGAGCTGGAGGCGCGGGCAGCAGCCGACACAGGCCCTCCCTCCAGGGCTCCGTCTTCTGGATGGCGCCCGAGGTGGTGAAGCAGACGTCGTACACGCGCAAGGCGGACATCTGGTCGCTGGGCTGTCTGGTGGTGGAGATGATGACGGGCAACCACCCGTTCCCAGACTGCAGCCAGCTGCAGGCCATCTTCAAGATTGGAGGCGGCAAGGCGGCGCCGACGATACCGGAGCACGCGAGTGCCGAGGCGCAGGATTTCTTGCGGCAGACGTTTGAGATTGATCACAACTTGAGGCCGAGTGCTGACGAGCTGGTGTTGAGCCGGTTCCTGGCGCCCTTGACGTAGGTTGAGGGGGAGATGGTGATGGATGGATGGATGGATGGATGTGTGTATATGGATGGACGGGGTTGATTGTGTCTACGAATATACGTGTTTATAATGATGGATATTTTGATGGATCATGGCAGCAACAGATATCACTTTGCTACCTACCTAGGATACAAGCCCGTGTGTACACAAAACGCCTCGCAGTTGTCGTCGTCGTCGTCATTGTCATGGTCATCCACGCCCGAAGCCAGCCGGACGAGGTATTGTATCCGCGAGCTCAGTCTCGACACTCATCCATGGACTGCTTGGCCGGGGGAGCTGCCGGAGCAGCCGGGGGAGCAGCCGGGGGAACAACCGGGGGAACAACCGGACGAGCTGCCAGAGGAGCTGCCGGAGCCGCCGGACGAGCTGCCGGGGGAGCAACCGGACGAGCTGCCGGGGGAGGAGCCGGACGAGCAGCCGGGGGAGCATTCGGAGCCGCAGGACGAGCAACCGGGGGAGGAGCCGGACGAGCAGCCGGACGAGCAGCCGGACGAGCCGCCGCCGCAGCACCACCACCAGCCCTATCCTCACCCAGCGGCACGCAGGCCTTTGCATCCGCCACGCCAAACGCATCATACGCCTTGCGGTTCCACGAAGCCCTCCCAGCATCATTCCCATCAACCCCAACACAAGCCTTCAGATACCCAGCACACCCCTCAACCCCCCCATCCCTCAGCCTCTTCTTGGCCCCCTCATCAACACACTTCTTCTCCCAGAACCAAGCCGGCGTATCAAAGGCAAAGACATCCCTCTCGAGGATACACCTGAGCACCCTCCGACACTGCTCCTCGCTGGGGTCCGTCCCCGCGGGAACAACATCAGGGAAACACCTCTTGATCTCGGGCTCCGAAGCCGCATACTCGGCGTTGAAGCGACACATCTGCATGTTGGCCGTGCCCTGTCCCGCACGGCCCGGGCTGACGTTGTGCAGGTATTTCAGGTGGTCCGTCTCGAGCAGGACCAGCGAGGTCAGGCAGGCGGCTTCCTGGCGGCAGTGGAGGCCGCGGTGGGCGAAGGAGGCGTTGAGGAGGGGGGCGGCTTGGGCGGCGGTGCGGCATTCGCCTGCTGGGGTTGGGCAGGTGGATGTTGAGGGATCGATTTTGGTGAGGAGGGAGGGGAGGTCGAGGGCGGCTTGGGCGGGGGGGAGGAGGGTTGTGAGGAGGAGGGCGAGAGGGAGCATTTTGGTGGTGGTGATGTTGATTTGGGTGTCTTGATCTTGTTGTCTTGATCTGGTTGTATGATCTGGTTGTCTTGATGTCGTTATCTTAATGTCGTTGTCTTGATCTTGCTGCCTTGATCTCGTCGTCTCCAGAGGGTATATACAAACAACAGAGCGCAACCCCCAGAAGAAAGCCAGCCATACCAACCCACGATTATATATACTCCCTCCCCCTGACTCCCTCAGCCACCCACCCAACACCCGTTAGCCAGCCGCCAGCCACCACCCGCGCGTGCGTCGAACAAGCCGTGAGAAAGAAAGGGCAACCCACCACAGCCTAACGTAAGGGCGAGCCAGGGGGGCTCTAACTCCAAGAGGGAAAAAGGAAGTCTTTGTGTTCTCGGATCTAACGGCTGGGCGCGTCGCTGGCCAATGGACGCGGCTCTTTGTTGGGTGAATCATGAATGGATGGGATGGAATGGCTTGGTTGGCTGTTGACGCGGTAGCACAGTTGGAGATGGCTGTGCTTGTTTGTCATGTCCATTGTTTGCCTGTGGTTATTTCCGTCTGAACGTGCTACGAATACATACATGCCATCATCACCGCTATTCGCCTCCGTTCCCCTTCCCGTTCCGAGAATGAAAAAGGGGCAAACGAGGGCGGCCGGAGCCCCTGATGGTGAACCACTGGGCCCCACTTCCCCGGGTCTCGGCCCCAGAGTATGTGCGAATACGAATACGTGCAGTGCCGCCGTCGGCCCCGTTTCGAATTCCGGCCGGCCCCACTTCTTCCGTCCCGTCCCGTCCCTCCGTCCCTCCGTCATTCACAGCACCGGACAGTCATGGCGATTCGCCTGCCACGCCCACTTTGCGTAGATTCCAAGT
Source organism: Ophiocordyceps camponoti-rufipedis (assembly GCA_002591395.1). Taxonomy (NCBI): domain Eukaryota; kingdom Fungi; phylum Ascomycota; class Sordariomycetes; order Hypocreales; family Ophiocordycipitaceae; genus Ophiocordyceps; species Ophiocordyceps camponoti-rufipedis. The sequence continues at coordinate 20,561 of NJES01000141.1, read as the reverse complement.
ACGTCTGATGTGAGATGCCGTCAGCACAGATGCTGAGTCAAGGGAGACGAGGGAACTGACCCTGCGCGGTAAAGTTGCAGTGGATATAGCAGTGCACCTTGTCACCATAGCCCTCTCCGAGATGTTCCAGCACCCGCTTCTTGATGCTGCGTCACAGACCGTCAGCCGTGATCCATTTCCAGTCAAGGCGTATCTTTCACGCACAAGTCGACAAAGACAACGTCCACCCGCTCCGGCTCGCTGCCGTTGACGGGAAACGAAGCGCGCGTTCCCCAATACTTGGGGATCGTGAAGCTGGGGATCTTCGAGTGCTCCGTGTCGTCTCCTGTATCCCGTAAGCCGCTGTTCATCATCATCGTCTTCACAGCCATACCGTCTTCCCCCCAGTCGTCCGTCGTCACGTACCCCGGAGTCACAGACTCCTGTCGACGAAACACGCCTCCGTCGACACCCATCTGGCCCAGCTGACCGAGCGTCGGATCGACGCAATCGTCGTTTAAACTAGCCATGACCGGTTGAATGTGACGCTTGTCCGCCAAGCCGCGGTTGAGCCTTTTGAGGGCGCAGTCAGTTCATCGACCAGCCCATGAGAAGAGCCATCATCTCACTTCTGCAGCAGCTCCGAGGCCTCTTCATAACGTACGTCCGAAATGGCCAAGAAGACGTTGCGGAAGGGAGACACGATCAAGCTGTCGTCATGGGTAAAGGGCCCCTTGTGCACGTCGAAGCGGATGCCCCCCGTGTTTCCTAGGATGATACGCGGTCTGTCGGCCCGGCTCTGGTTGATGACAGCGTAGGCCGCGGCGGGATAGAAGACGCCGGGAAATATGTTCTTGGTCTCGTCGTCAAAGGGCGCGCAGGAGGCGCACCAGTCCTGCGGCGCACAGCCGTACACGTCGCCCAGCCGCAGCTCGTCGCGCACTTTGCTGATGTGACCCGTCAGCCTCCGACCCGAGGCGAGGTCAAACGTCTTGTCGTCTCGTTGAGAATGGAACACGAAAGTCTTGCGGTTCCAGTCCAGATAGCGGCGAGAGTACGCAAACGGCGACTTGGATCCGGGCCTGGCCGGACGACACGCTTTTGCGACGCCCTGCGGTTTGAGAGCTCCCGGGTGACTGCTTTTGGATACGTTGAAGCCCGTCATCGACGCCCAGCCGAGCGTCTCGCAGTAACGGCCTGACTCGAGCCCGACCGACGCATCGTCGTATACGACAAAGTCTCGGATGTGGCTGTGGCCGCCGAATATCTGAATCGGCTTCTTCGGATGCACTGCGCGGATGGCATCAATGACGACTTTAAAGGTGCTCTGTCGATTGGTCGGCCGCACGGGATTGTGTCCCAGGAGAACAAATAGATCGACGGCGTCCGAGTTGGCCAAGACGTCTTTGAACCAGGCCTTCTGGACCATCTCCTCAGCCTTGATAACGCGGGAGGCATTCGAGTTGCCTTGAGAACCGGGATTCAGCGGTAAATCTACCACGTTTCAAGTCCACAATACAGCCTACCTGTAAAGTCAAAGAGGAGACCAAAGGCCAGGATGCGGAGCCCCTGAGCCGTGGTAAAGTCGCGATGAGTGGCGCCTACGTATTGATACTGACCCGACGTGCGGTTCAGTATCTGAACATTGGACGTCACATACTTGTCTCCCCATTTGTGGGCGTATTGGTCCAGCATCTGATAGGCGACCTCGGACACGTACAGTTCGTGGTTACCTACAGCTGTCAGACGGCAAGCTTTTAGTAAATGAGGTGGAGACGTGAGCGCGCACCGATTGCGAGCAGGTCATAGTCGATCTGGTCGAAGATTGGCATCGACTCAGCGCCGTCAACAGCCGTTGCGTCTGAGAGGCCAGTTCCATCATGGAGATCGCCCGTGTCGACGAGCAGTAAGTCGACACCCAGTTGATATGCCTTGTGCTTCATCCGTCGGGTAAAAGAAACAAAGTCACCCCAGTCGGCGCCATAGTTGCGCTCCCTCAGGTGGCCCTCGAGCCAGCCATGCGTATCAGTCTGACATGCCGTCAACTCGAGCTTGGTATAGAAAGACGAGAGGAGTCGCCGATACCGTGTGAAGGAAGTTTATCTGGCCCCATTCCAAGGGTCTCTTGGGGCCGTAGACTGCGTCGGACGCTCCCGGCTGCATGCGCTTCACGTGGCGAACGTGCTCGACGCGGTTCAAGGGCCCATAGCAGCCGCCGAGGCCGCAGGCGACTACCGTAGGAAGCAGAGCGACGAGAGCCGTGAGCATTGTGAGGTTTCGGGCGACGAGTGGCCGTCAGCCGGTAGAGAGGAGAGGGTTGCATCCCGTCAGTCGCTCGCTATGGTTTTTATAGAGTTGTATTCCCACTTCGTCTAGCTTCGTTATTGGACGGCGGCAATTGCCGTCTATTGGGTTGACTTCCGCCACGCATGTAGGCGCATGCGGTGAGAGTGGCGGCTGACAGCGGTTATTGCCTCTGGATTATACGAGATGGTGGTGGAGGGAAGCGTTGTGAAGGCAGTGTGGACGTTAAGATGACCGAGTGTAGGGTAGGCTTGTGAGGTCAAGTGTAGGGTAGCTGTCTTTCCGTGAATAATGGTTTTTCGCTGGCTGCTTTGTGGCTTCGACTCGACGCTCGGTCGGAGGTGTCCATGTCTCGTGATCCTCGACCATAACAGCACGTGATCGGAAATACGTTTAGCCCCCAACGACTCCCTCCCAGCATCATTGTAGGAGAACTCCTCCCAGACCAGACATTCATCATCACCGAATCTCAGTCACCGGTCTCGCTGACTTGCCACGTGTAAAGGCACAATGACGCCATAAACCCCCGAGCCTTTACATACAACAATTCACCCAACCCGCCTCAGCGTGTCGACAGCAAGTGATGCAGCCTTCCGTCAGACATGGGTGCTTTGGCGAACCGGGCCGAGAGTGTCCACCCAGGCGCTCGTCTCAGAATGCTGGTAAAGGGCCAGTCTGGCAGTGTTTGTTGTGATGGTCTTGTCTGGGGACATGGAGCGAAGACCATTGTTACGCCATTCCGAACCTCGACCTGAAGCAAACTCACCAATTCCCTGAACAAGGGCAAACGAGGTCGAAGCTACGTCCCGATTGATAGAACGCTAGGGCTAGGGCTTTCTCCATGTCCCGTGCGAGTTTCCCCTGTTTGTTGACCCAAAGCCTTCTATCGACAGTGTCTGTCTCCCATCTCGGACTGACTCAGGCTCGCGCACCGTCTTGTAGCTTATTCGGGAGACGGAGCTATACTGTCTCGGCTTGCACGATAAACGCGATGAAAACAAACCGGAGCAGGAAAACACAGACGCTGATGAGCAACGACAACGGACGAGATTGGTCATGTCGAGGAACACCGCAAGCAACCAGCTGTCATCACCGGTTGAAATCCCAAAGAGAGCCGGCTTACCCCCTAGAGCAAGGACAAGCACGCAATGCCCAGTCATTTCCGAAGCAGTCCCGCGTAATCGACATGGACTGGGCGGCCAGGCACGGGGAACATGGCAAGTCCGACACTACAGACGAGATTCGTACATACAGCCCATGCCCATAGGCATATCGGCTAGGCGCCTCATCCAGGAATGGCAAAGGGTCGGCCTTGTGACGGGAACCATAGGCGAGGGAGAATTCCAGGCTGGACCAGCGCCATTCCGTCAACCAGACTTGCGAGACGGGAGTCTGACGCTGGAGGAATCTGCGGACCGAGCTCGATAGGCCGACGAGACTGGGCCTCGTGTCCGACTACATAAACTGCCGCCCCGTCCGGGAAGTTGGGTTTATCTTTTCCTCAGACAAGCTCCTCACATCCTCTCGCTATCCAGTCTTCAGTTTTCCGTCTTCACTTCCAACCCACCAATCGCTACGCTCTCCATCCATTCACCATGAAGTTCACGACCGTTTCCTCCCTCCTCCTCGCCGTGGCCACGGCCTCGCCTGTCGAGGTGAGCAACAGCCCCCCTTTCCCTCCCAACCATCCAGACTCGAAACTAACCAGACCGCATAGCAACACATGGAAAAGGCACAGGCTCTGGACAGCTCCATGATGGCGACCGACATGGCCCAGCAGGAGCAGGTGGCCGACATGGCCCAGCAGGAGAAGATGGCCGACATGACCCAGCATGAGCAGGCGGCCGAGATGACGACGCTGAACGACATGCTCGGCGACGTCGTCAGCTCTCACCCGGATATCCTGGCCAAGCTCCTGTCCAGCCTCTTCAGCGGCAACAAGAAGCAGATGGACAAGCAGATGGAGAAGCGCGACGGCGCGGCCACCGAACAGCTCGGATCCGTGCTCGGAAACCTCCTGGACAACGAGATCGCCGGAGCCCTGCTCGAGGCGACCATCAGCGTCGGCCACCAAAATGAGAAGCGCAACGATGCCCTCTTGGATAAACTCCTTGGTGGCCTACTCCCTGGAGTTGGTCTTGAAAAGCTTCGTCTCGATGCACTGCTTGGATCAATACTTGGCGGCAGCCTCGGTGAGGAGAAGAAGAAGAAATTGGTGAAGGAAGTGGTGGAGGGAGCGGTGAAGAAGGAGAAGTTGGAGAAACTGGCACAGACAGCCGGCAAGGGCTATCCCAAGAAGATGGACATGGAGACCGACGACGAGGACGACGCCCCCGAGGAGACGAAGAGCGTCGAAGAGATGCAGGCGCCGGCCGCCGAAGCCCCGATCGCAGAGACGACCGAGGCGATAAAGATGGAGAAGCGTGACTCAGCCCTCAACCTCGACCTCAGCAGCCTCCTCCTCCAGTCGCTGGGCGAGTCCATCTCCGCCGACCAGGACTCGTCCATCAGCCTCACCCCCCTCGTCGACTCCCTCCTCGCCGACAAGGGCGCCGTCAACACGGTGACCGAGGGCCTCCACGACACCCTCACCGCCTCGCACGACCTCGACCGCCGCGACACCAACCTCGGCAACATCCTCGGCCTCAACCTCGCCAGCCTCCTCGGCGCCGTCCAGCACCACCACCAGGGACACCAGGGCTCGCAGGCCGGGCAGTCGGCGGCCGAGAAGCAGCTTCAGGAGGGGCTGCTGCTCAACGCGCTCCAGCAGCTGCAGCAGGCTACCATGGAGAAGGAGAACGGGCAGATGAAGACTGAGGGGCCTGCGCCGCGTCAGTAGAGGGGGGGATAGAGAGAGAGACGGAGTTTAGTGTATTGTAAGGGGTGGAAGGTCATCTACTTACTTGTGTTTTTTTAATGCTTTATGATATGGTATGAGATGGGCTATTGACCCTTTTCTTTCATGTCTGCTCACACGGATATCGTATTCTCGTTCCGCGCAGATTGAGGGAGACATAGAGCTTCCTTCATGACCGTCGTCAAGTCTATCTACCTACGAACACAGATGACGAATATTACCGGCCCCACTCCGACCCCGACCCCGGAGCCGGCCCCACTCCAACGGACCGGCCATCACCACCACCGGAAATCAACCACGGACGGTAAACGCAGGTTCTCTACCCGAGTCCCTACGAATAAAATGGGGGAGACATACATACAACCAGCCCTACAGGTATTTAAAAAAGGAAAAGCAAAAGAAAGAAAGAAAGAACAGCGCTACACCCCCGTCTGCAACCTCTCCAACCTAGCCGTCAAGGCCTCGACCAAGGCCGACTCCCGCGCGAGCAGGCCCTGCACAAGCTGCATCTTCTTGCGGCGCACCTCCTTGGGGATGCGAAGGTCCGAGGCGGTGGCGGCGGTGGCGGGGGCACCGGCTTTGTTGGCGGGCGAGGGTTGCTGCTGGTGCTGGTCTGCTGCCACCTCTTTGGCTAGGTGGGCGGCGTCGGTGGTGAGTTGGGTTTTGAGACCGGAGGCTTCGTCGAATCTTCGCCAGGGCTGGCGGCGGTCGGATGTTGCTGCTGCTGCTGCTGCTGCTGCTGTTGTTGTAGAGGAGGAGGAGGAGGATAAGGAGGAGTCGCCGAGGACGCTGGATGATAGAGAGCGAACTTCATCTGCCCACGCCCGCTCCTTGATACTCAGATCCGGCGCCGCCGCCCGATGAAGCACCTTGCGCAACCCATCCATCCTCTCCCCCAACCGCTCCCTCCGCCCCCGCGCCTCAGCAATCCTCCGATCATACGCAACCCTATCCGACTCGCGGTCCTCGTCCTCATCCCCGTCGTCGCCTCCGGACAGGGCCTCGATCTTGGCCCTTACCTCGGCTGCCTTGCCGACCTGCTGGCCCACCTCCGTCTGCAGCAGCTCGCAGCGGCGGAAGAGCTCTGCGGCCGCGACGCCGAGCTTGTACGTCTCGTCGCTGAGGACGCGGTGCGCCTCCGTCATCATCTGGAGGGTCAGGGGGCTGAGCTTGACTTCCTGGCTCATGGTCGTCTTGTGTCGCGATGACTTGAGGCGTTCCAGGAGAGTCGGTAGCGCGGACTCCTGGCCAAAGGCGTACGGAGGGTTAAAGGCCGGACGCGGTTCGTAAAAGTCGAGAGGCGTCATGATGCTGGCCTCGGGCGAGAGCGAAGCCTCCATGAAGCGCGACGACGGCCCAGCCTCCGTCTCGGGCGTCTCCAGCGTCAGCGCCACGGCGTCGTAGGGAGTCGCTGATAGGACAAAGTAGCCCAGGTCCGGATCGCGCATCGCCACGCAGCCGGCCAGAGGCACCGACACGTCCGCCGCTGGCTGTCCGTAGATTCTGTCCCTACCAGATTGCGCCTTGGCCAGCAGGCCGATGCGAAAGTCGGCGCCGGCCTCGTGATTCCCTTCAAGCTCCCCCTCGAGCCGGAAGATCCAGGACGTGAGCGAGAGGCAGGTGATGGCGGCATGGTGCGTGACGAAGAAGCTATAGCGCGACGTCACGTCGGTGCTGAAGACGGGCCAGGCCTCTTCGCTGACCTCGACGGGGGTCATGGTGTCGATGGCCTGAAGCGCCAGGAGCCGGGACGCTTCCGTCGGCGGGCCCGGCGGTCTCGGCTTGGAGCTCTTGGGAGGGAGCCACTGCGCCTGGACGCCATCCGTGTCGAGATAGACGCGCACCTGACCGCTGGTCGACACGAGGCAGACGATGGTGAGAGATAGTCCCTGTCCGTCGCTCTCGCCAAGGTCGAGGTCGAGGCCGTCGTCTTCCTCGCCCATCATGAGCCGGTCCGTTTCCGTCTTGCTGCCGATGACGAGCACGTCGGTAATCGTCACGTCCAGATCGTCACTCGACTGCGGATCCGCGACCAGTTCAAAGGGCCCCTGCAGTCGCGGGATGGCGCCCGGCCGCTGTGGCCTAGTGTACACCTCGACCAGACGCTCTCCGGGACCGCTGTCGATTACCTGGGGCTCTTGGGCGTCTAGCTCGGCCATCCACTGCAGCTGCTGCTGGGCCAGGAGCTTCTCCCGGTCGTCGACGCGCGCGTCGTCCTCGATGGCGGCCACCGTCGTCACCACCGATACGGACAGAGACGGAATCAGCGTCGGGGGCGGAGCCCAGCGCTTCGGCAGCAGGGGGCAGAGGGCGTAGACGTCTCCCTCTCTCATGGCAACCCACAGCGTCATGGGACTCCAGCCGCCGGATCCCCTCGAGGGAAAGGAGGCCGCCGCAACCTCCATCTCAAACGAGTCAGGGGAGAAGGACTTGTTGGTGGCGCCGGCAGGGGCAAAGTCCTGGTCCAGAGTGGTCCCATCAGCCAGCCTCTTGAGGTCGATGGACGTGGTGGGCAAGTCGTAGGTCCAGCGATCGGTCGGAGACAGCTCCCATAGCCGGACGACGGCGTCGGTCGTGACGGTGACGATACAGGAGCCCTTGACCCCAAGCGGATGCCACACGGCCGAGGCGATGGGCGAGCGAGAGGTGACGTGCGTCGTAGGTCCAAGAGTAAAGATGCTGGGCCGCATAGGACTCGTGTCGTTGGCCGTCAGATGCGAAGAATCGGGGAGAACACAGATGTGAACCGTATGAGTGGTGAGGATGGCGAGGAGGCTCGAGTCGGGCGAGATGACGAGCTGTCGAATATCGTCGGCCACGGGCGTCTTGAGCGTCTGCAACACCGTCAGCAGGATACCATCAAGCGAGAACACAGCAGCTTTCATACACGAAATCCAGCGGCAGAGTCCAAACCAGTCTCGCCATCAAAGGGCGAAAGAGAGTCCTCCCGCTTGACGCGAACGCCCCTCGCACGCGGCTGCTTGGCCACCCAGTCATCACGGAGATAGACAAGATCCGCCCATCGAATCTCCCTGCCAACCGCGACAAAGATCTCCGTCCCGCGGCGAGCAATCGTCCGTCGCGGTCCGCCCGACTGCTGCTGCTGCTGCTGCTGCTTCTTGGACGCAAACGAGGGCGACAGGGCGCGATATCGAATCGAGTCGGCCGAGGGCTCGAACAGCTGGCGGCCTGGAGCGTTGCCCGACAGCCAGGCTGCCGAGTACTGCTTGACCTTTGGCATCCAGACGGCCGAGGGGGGGTATCGAAGGAGAGGGGGGAGATGGAAGTGTTGAAGTCGACGAGGCTGAAAGGAAGCTCGTCGTTTTTTTTTTACGGCGCGGATCGACTATTGTACCGAGTACTTTTAGAGGGCGAAGAGGGCTGCAGCCAGTCAGCGTACTCGTGACAAGGCACAGAGTCAGGCCAGTGCCAATTACAAATAGGTAGGTACCTAGGTACGCACGATCCTGATCTCCACCCAAACCAACAAGGCTGCGACTCCATCCGCGAAGCCAAGCAAGGCGCTCACCTTGTTGGAAACTTCCAAGTTGACGCGGATCACGAGCCCAACCCATCCATCCCGAGAAGCTTCCCCCATAGGCTCCTCCACCGCTCAGTCATGCGCGAACAAAGAAGCACCGTCGACCGCCTCGACCGGCCAAGTGCCTACCACAACAGCAGGGTACAGCAGCCTGAACCCCCCCACCCCCCTCTCCCTCTGAGGATGAAGCTCACCCCGAAGAGAACAAGCGGCGACGCGACCGCGACGAAGAAGGCGAAGGCTGCGATGAAAACCCCGAGCCGACGCCGGATCCCCTCGCAAATGCCACGACGCTCTACGTTGGAAACCTCTCCTTCTACACGACCGAAGAGCAGGTCTACGAGCTCTTCTCCAAGTGCGGCGATATCAAGCGGCTCGTCATGGGCCTCGATCGATTTCAAAAGACACCTTGCGGATTCTGCTTCGTCGAGTATTACACCCACCAGGACGCCCTCGATTGCATGAAGTACATTGGCGGCACCAAGCTTGACGAGCGCATCATTCGCACCGATCTGGATCCTGGATTCGAGGAGGGTCGTCAGTATGGCCGTGGCAAGTCGGGCGGGCAGGTGCGTGATGAGTATCGCGAGGATTACGACGAGGGACGGGGCGGAGTTGGTCGTGCCATTCAGTCGGATAGGATGCGCGACTATGATGAACAGGGCCGCTTTCTGAAGTAGGTAGGCCCTTGCCAACGGATGGACATGGCCCTTAGGAGACTATAATGATAGAGGTCTCGCCTTGTGCGTCCATCAGATTGCGGCCCTCTTTGCGTCCGAGAAGCTCGTCACATCGTAGAGCAACCTCATCACCACCCGCTGCAAGAGCCGTCCCCAGAACGAGCATAGCAGCCTCCCACTGCCAACAAAACCCCAGCAATCAGTACCCCGGCGGATTGACCCTCTGCGAAACCCTCGTCCACTTCGGCAGCTCTACCACCCAAGCATTAGCCCATCATCAACCCCAAAGTAAACAACAGTCTCACTATGAATCCCCTTCCGATACCGCCTCGCCTTCCGGTCGAAGATGGTATACTTGTCGCGAGGCAGCATCTCCGCCTCAGTCGGCATCTCCGCATTCCACCGCTCCAGAGCCTCGACAGTCTGGCCCTTGGCCGCCATGGCGGCGTTGACGGTGGCGACAACCTCGTCGACAGCCCGCAGACGCTGTCGGTGTCGCCGCTTCTGGAACTTGGATAGTCGCCAGGGGATCTTCCAGAGAAGACCTCCCGAGAGTGGATTCGTTATGCGGAAGGGGCCCAGCATTGTCGTCTCGGTGCTTCGTCGTCGTCGAGCACCAATCACTCCTTGAGACTTCTTCTTCGCTCACCAACTTCCGAAAAATCCGCTTACATAACCACCACCAGATTATGTAAAGTTGCCAAACACCAAGATAGACGACGACGAACGGCCTCAACAACCGAAAAGCCAAGCCCACAACCACCGCCCGTCGCGGCTCGTCCCGACAGTCATGAGCTACTACCTAGCCATCGTAGGCGGCCACGACAACCCACTCTTCGAGCACGAGTTCGGCACGTCCAAGCAAGGCGGCGATGGCCAGTCCCGCTTCAGCGACCAGCTGCGCCACCTCAACCAGTTCATCCTGCATTCGAGCCTCGATATTGCTGAGGAGGTGCAGTGGGCGCACGGCCAGATGTGTGTGCCTTGTTTCCCCTTCCACCCCCGTTCTCAGCGGCTTGTGGGAAGTAGATGAGGATTGTAAACTCACAAAAGGGGATGAATGGAGAAAAGGTATCTCAAGTGCATCGACAAGTTCTTCAACAACTACATCTCTTGCTTCGTCACGGGCGCAAACGTAAAGTTCCTTCTGCTTCACCAGCCATCCGCGCCGCCCTCAACGTCAGCAACGGCCCCTTCCCGCCCGTCGACGGCCATCGGCGCCAACCCGACCAGCCCGGCCACGGAGGAGGCCGTCAAGATGTTCTTCGTCGACGTCTACGAGAACTGGGTCAAGGCCATCATGAGCCCCTTTTACAAAGCCAACTCCGAGGTCCGCAGTCCGGTCTTTCGGGCGCGCGTCGCAGCAGCTGGACGCAAGTATCTGTGATCTGTGTGTGCATACGTCACGAGATCTGATGAACCGGGGGTGCGCGCACGCGTGCGTGGCTAGAGCAGGGACGCGCTGGCAAAGAACACGTGGTCTGAACGCGTCCTTGTTATTCAGACGCGTCATAGAGTACGAATGACGAAGGCACACAAGTAATTGTTTTGGTCATGCAGTATATTCTCTTTAGTGGCAGTAGTAGCAATGCGACGTCCCTCAAGACGCCCCGAGTCTCATTCCCATTCCCGTCCAACGCCCTTTGTGATAAAAGAAAAGCAGCAGATTCGTACAGGTGCCGCGCAACCCCTTGCCATGAGGCACCGCTCAACCACCGAAACCGTAGAGAGTGCGTCCCTGGCGCTTCAGCGCGTAGACGACATCCAGCGACGTGACGGTCTTGCGCTTGGCGTGCTCCGTGTACGTAACAGCATCACGAATGACGCCCTCGAGGAAGCTCTTGAGAACACCGCGCGTCTCCTCGTAGATCACTGTGACGAGTCAGTCAGCCAAGTGTTTCCCCCGGTGGCGTTGCAGATTGAAAAACTCACTGGCAGAGATACGCTTCACGCCGCCACGACGAGCCAGACGACGAATAGCAGGCTTGGTGATACCCTGGATGTTGTCACGCAAAATCTTGCGATGACGCTTGGCACCACCTTTCCCAAGGCCCTTGCCACCCTTTCCACCTGCGCACAGTCAGTATCGAAAGAAAAAAAACTCGCTGAAGAAAGAAGAGCAAGAATAAACTCACGTCCAGTCATGATGAAGATGTGTTAATGTGAAAAGAATCGCGTGGTCTGAAGAAAAAAGATCGCGTCGGTTGACGATGGCTTCGCTGGCAGAGGTGAGAGAGATGATGCGGGGAGAATGTCAGGGGGCCAAGCCCAGAGGGGAGGGGCGGCCTAATAAATACGTGCGAGGAATCAGTAGCTGCCAGTGGGGCGGCGCGAATCGCTGCCTGCACGCGCCGCTACCAAAAAAAATTGCAAAAGGTACATATTTTTCCTGCGTGTTCTGCTGGGGAAAACGCGCTGCGGGGCCGGAGCGTAGGTACCTCCGTCGCGGACGATTGATCCGGGAGAGGTATCCGTAATCGAGGGGCTGATTTAGCTGAGGTACCTTGGAGGCCATTACTGAGCGTGATCTGCTCAGAAAAAAAGAGTGAGGGGTACTTTATCCAACAGATTTCTACGTTAGACCGAGACACGTGAATCAATTAAGCCAGCAGAGAAAATACCTGCCACCCGGTCCCTCAAAAAAAGAGAGACAGTACCGGCAGAATCGCCGCCAGAATGCGGCAGGTACCGCCACCAAAAAAAACAGCTGCTCATCGCCCCCCCCCTTTCCCAAGGGGCCAATCCTGTTTCGGAAGCACCGCGCGCGGCAGCCGGAACGCATCTGCCCGTCTGTTCAGGCTGCCCGAGTGACGCCGCTGTTTTTGGCAGGCGCAGGTACGAATAGCCTGGTGATTCACCTCGTCCATCATATCAGCTTACTAACGCTCCCGACTCTTGTTCTTAACCCTTCAACCATTCATCTCAAGACTCACCCACTTCTTCACTCTTCACTCTTCACTCTTCACTCTTCACTCTTCATTGCAACCCTCTTCCCTCTTCACCTCTTCACTCTTCCTTCGCCCAACAAACCTCCCTTCCCTCCACCCAGTCTCAAATATCCATCCTCCATTCTCAACCCGAGACAACAAACCCCCTCCGCAACCCGCCACGCTACGCCCCTAAAACCTACTAGTCCCAGAATTACTGACGGCCGTAGCCAAAATAGTACTGCGAAACGTCTGTAGCCCCCAATCGTCGTCTCTTTTTCATGCCTCGCCGTCGGCCATGCCCTTGCCACTACTGCTGATGATGATACACTGCAAGCCCTCGACCAAGAAAGAGCTCTCTCCAAGAGCAGGGTTGAGAGGGATGAAAAAAATCAAAAAGGGGGAAAGGAGAAAGTAAAGGGAAAGAGAGAGAAAGCAGACGCCGACGCCATGCAACACGCGTGCCGTACTCTGAGGAGCAAACGTCAAAAATCATGCCATGACCGAGTCGTCCATCGGCACGTCGTCTTCCAAGCTCTCGATAGCCTCCTTGATTTTGGGTGCCGCCTGTTAGATGATCCTCACATCAGTGCTCGTGAAGGGGGGACAACATAGCAGACGGTGGTGAGCTCACCTTGGGGTCCAACGACAAGGCAATCGTGTAGTGCCGCACCGACAGCTGCCTCTCGTTCGTCTTCTTGTACAGCGTGGCGAGTAGAAAGTGCACCGTCGCCTCCTCGGGCGCCAGGTCCTTGAGCACCATAAGCTCCCTCTTGGCCGCCTCCATCTGCCCGACCGTCAGCAGCGCGCGGGCCTTCTTGTACCGCGTCTGAGCCGCCCTCGGCGCCAGGTCCGCCGCCCGTGTGTAGGCGCTCAGTGCCTGGACCATCTGCTTCTGCTTCTCCAGCGCCGTCCCCATGCAGCAGATGAGGATGGCGTTGTTGGGATTGATGACCTGCGCCGCGTGGAAGTGCTCGTAGGCCTTGTCGTACGCCCCGAACCGCTCCTGAACCCGCCCGATGCCGTAGTAGGCGTTGTAATGCCGCCGGTCCACCGCGATGGCCTGTCGGAACGCCGTGAGAGCCTTGTCGTACTCCTCGTTGACCATGTGCTCGTGCCCCTGCAGCGTAAAGGCGTAGGCAAACTTGGGATCCAGCTGAGTCGCCCGCTTAAAGCACTTGAGCGCCTGCTCCGGGTCCCGCGCCAGCGACCAGGCGTTGCCCAGCGCGCACCAAGCCTGCGGCGAGTGCCAGGCCGAGTCGATGAGCTCGTGCGCAAGAAACGAAAGGTCCGTCTCGCGCTTGAGGTGCCACAGCGCCGTCGAGTAGAGCTCCAGGTCCTGCAGCCGCGAGGGAGCCAGGGCCCTCATCCTCCGAAACACCTTGTCCGACTCGGCGTACGAAGCCTGCTCGAAGTAGGCCCGGCCCATCAGCGCCAGCACCCACGGCGAGCCCTGGTGGACCGCCGGCAGCGCGCTCAGTGCCTGCAGCGCCTCCTGGCTCTGGAACTGGCTCAGCAGATAGTAGGCGTTGCCCAGCCTCTTGGTGAGGTCGAGTGTCCAGCGGAGTGCCTCTTCCATCCTGGCCGCATCCGGCATCGTCGGCACCGGGGGCACCACCTCCTTGGACCTCGATAGCACATCCGCCTGCTGGTCGCCCTCGACGGCGTCCTCCAGCGGCTTCCGGTTGCCGCTAACGACCCGGCCGACGATGGAGCCGCCGCTGGAGCCAGGCCGCATGATGCGAGAGACTGTCGGTCTGGTCTTCTTCAGTTCGCGCACGGCCGAGGCCCCGATAGTGGCCGCTCCCGCGTTGGCTTTGGTCGAGGGCTTGAACATGTTAAGCCTCGCGCTCCGCCGAGTCGTCGGCTCCTCGAGATTCGCCGAGCGCGCCACCGGGTGCCCAGACAGGGTCCGCTTCCTATCGGCGGCCGTCAGCGACCCGGAGCGTAGGCCGACGGCCGGACCGTTGGACGAGTCCGACATGAGGTCTGGAAGCTGCTCCTGGCCCCTGTCCTGCGCCCGCATCGTTCGCTTCGTCGCCCCCAGTCTGTAGTTCATCCGCGGCGGAGCTTCGGCGCCGTGGTCGAGGGCCTGCGCGTTACGCGTCCTCCGGGCCGGAGCCTGAGGCGGCTCTTGAGTCGAGTACGCCGGGCGGGATGGCTCGGCCAGTGGCGTCACCGTCGTCGTCTCCACGCCGTCCATGACGGTGTGATTGTTTGCCGAGGCGGCGAGACGGAGCTTGGCCGTTTGTATCTTGGACATGAAGTCGTCGCCGCCGGTCTCGACCGCCCTCTCCATTATCGGGGTCGACATGCCGGCGTTCGAGAAGCCTCCATGGAAAGGGTTGATGGCCAAGTCGGCGGCGACACCCCGTCCGCCGAGGGGCCGTTTCGGAGGCGGATCGGGAGGGTTCGTCGACCCGTTGTCGGGGTTGGGCCCGAGCTCGAAGCTCTGTGCCAAGGCATCGTTGAGCCGGAAGATGTTTGGAACGCGGACGTTGATGCCCATGTCGCAGAGCGCGGTGAAGGCGTCCCACATAAAGGGATTTCTCTTGAGCGAGTCTTCGAAGCAGTTGACGGCTTTGTTCCTATCGCCGTAGCCACGATGGAGCTTGCCGAGCAGACAAAGGACGGTGGCGACGTCGGGACTCGGCGCTCGCGTCATGGCCGAGTGTTTGCCGACGCTACACTTTTGCGTCCAAGAACACCTCGATTTATCGATGGCGGCGATGCCGTCTTTGTACCGTTCCAGCACCAGGCATGCCTGCGCGAAGACCCATGAACAGCCCAAGTGAATTCCGCGAAAAGCGTTGGTCTTGCTGACGTCGTAGGCGGAGCGGGCATCACCGAGCCGCAGGTGGCTGAGGGCGCAGAGATAGACGGCATCGGTGGACTTTGAGTCCTGGGCGACGAGCCGCTCGGAGAAGAAAAGAGCGTTTTCGTACGAGGCGGAGTCGAGATGGTAGTAGATGACCTGGCGAAGGAGACCTCCAACGGCCATGGAGTTGGGAGCCATGACGAGAATGGGCGCGGTCCAAGCAAGTGAAGGATGAAGGAGAAGTGAGGAAGAAGAAGGTCGGTCGGTGGTTTAGGGCAATGGTGGTGCCATGGATAGGAGCCGACGCGAGGAGTCGCTCAGGCCGACGGGATACTGCGCCCCGAAGAGATCGTCGCCGTCGTCAGGGAGGGAGGCTTCGAGCAATACAGGTAGCCAGCAGCCCAGGCGACGGAGCGAAGCAGCCCTGACGTTGCTTGTCGGCAGAGACAGAGAGCCAGCAAAACGACGACGGCGGCGGCGACGGTGGACCTCGGAGGACGCTTTCGGCGAGGGCAGGGAAGAAAAAAAGTACTCTGCCCAGCGAAAGAATTCCGCAAGGGGCGACGAAGACAAACAAGAAAGGAGAAGACGAAGAAGCTGCGTGTGTCTGTTTCGCCGCCGCGGCTCGTGGGCAGAAGAAAGACTGGAGAGATGGAGGCTTCAGCCTGTGAGCTGGGGAGAGACAGCGGTGCGTGGGAGCCCGTCTTGGGTCTTGGGCCGCCGTGATTGGCTGTCAGCCGCGCCGTTAGGCAGGGCGGCCTGTTGCCGGGCAGGTCCATGGCCTACAGCGGCTTTCGGTGGGGGGACGAGAGAAAAACATGCCAGGGGGCCGCTAAAAGCGGAACGGCGACAGGGGGGAGGATGCTGAATCATCACATCCAATTCACGTCATCTTCCAAGATCACACCTTTCCTTGACCTCCAACCTCGTCCGCTCATTCATCTCCAAAGCATCTCCTCCCGCACAAATGGCACAGAAAGCTAAAAAGGACCTCGCCAAGAGCAATTCCGCCGCTCTCAACCGTCTGCATCTGATCTCCCTCGTCGCCAACGGCATCTTCCTCGTCGCTCACCTCGCTGGCCGCCGCCGCTCCCTGCTCACCTACGCCCTTCTGTCGCTACCGGCCTTTGCGTGCCAGTACATCCTCGAGATCTCGGGCCGTCCCAAGTTCGATGCCGTCTCGGGCGCCCTCAAGAGCCCCGGTCAGGACCTGGCCGCTCAGGGCTTGACCGAGTACATGTTCGATGTCGTCTGGGTCACTTGGGTTTGCTGCGCTGCTGTCGTTCTGGCCGGCAACTGGGCCTGGCTCTTGTGGGCTGTCATTCCTGCCTATGCTATCTATCTCGGAGCTGGTCTCTTCGGCGCCGGCCGTCAGCAGCTCGCCGGCATGCAGGCCGCTCAGGGAGGGGGAGCTCCTCCGGCCAACCGCCGAGCCAGGCGAGCTGCTTGATGCGGTCGCCGATCTCTCCGCTTTCGTCCCATCCGTCCTCCGTGTCACAATCTTCCGGCTGCTATCCGACCCATTGCGCCAGCAGATCCTCGTCCGCACCGCGCACCAAGACGTGGAAGTGCTCCAGCGACCGCACGCTCTGCAGTGTGACCCAGTTCTTGAACCACAGCACCCGGCCCGGCCCTAGCGAATTCACGAAGCGCCTGTCGACAAAGTCTTGGATCAGGGCCCGGCTCTTCGACGTCACGTCTCCGGTTTCGGGGTCTGTTGGTATTGGAGTCCGCGACCACACGACCAGGTGCGAGATACCTGCCTCGAGCCCGTACGGCCAGTCGTTGAGGAGGACCTTGTAGTCGGCGGCGTCGTCCAGGGGAATCTGGGATCGAGGGGAAAGGGGAGGTTGGCCCCAGGTTCCCGGCAGTCGGTTGGCTAGAATAAAGGCCGTGATGGAGCCATACTGCTTCTTCATATCCGCCGTCCACTTGATATATCGGCTGAGGTCAGACGGCTTTCGTTTGAGGGCTGAGAGGTCGTTTGTCTCTGGCTCCGGGCGTAAGCAAAGGACGCTTGGGCACGACGCTGGCCTCCTCACCGATGATACTCTCCAACTCTGTCCAACTATGCGGCTTGAAATCGTCGTCCTTCTGCGACAGCAGCTCTCTGTCGACGGCCGTCAAGGCAAAGGGAAGCCCATCTGTCGTCGTCTCCGGTCTAGTCATTGCTCAGGCCCGAGACAGGATATTGGGCCGGCCTCGTGGCGATGTTGATCCAAGTCAGTGTCTCGCGCTGGAATCTGGCTGACCGGACTCGATCTTTGTGATACGTTTCTCTTTCTCTACTGAAGGGAGCGAAGCAATGAAGGAGTAGGAAAGGCCCCAATAAGTAGGTAGGTGGTTGGATCTCAGTCCAGGCACCATCATCGAAACAGGCACCTCCGGTGGTGATTATGACCCATCTAGTAGGTAGGTAGGCTCTAGTGGGTGGTTTCTCGACACAGCAAGTCCGCCTCGCAATAGTGAAGCAGGTCACGATTCCGCCACGCAGAGATGAGGCTGCGACTCGTGATTCTGTCCATCTCAACGCCAAAAGATACCCAATGTAACAACACCTCCTCCCCTTCACCGACAAAGCCACAGACAGCATACGCATCCTGCACGCTAATCGGCAACCTCCTCTGCCCTGCATCGCGGATGGGCCGCATCCGGCACTTCCGCCTCCCGCCTCTCATGTGCACGCGGCCACAGGGTCGCATCCTCTCCCGCCATCATCATGTCCCAATTATAGCTCCGCCGATCAATCGCCATGATCCTCGGTCCCATCTCACTCGTCGACTGCCTCGTCTTCTGTATCCTGCTGGCGCCGCAGCTGATATACCATGTCGGCCTCTTTCGCACCATCGGCGTCGGCCTTCGAGCCCTGCCCTTCCTGCGTACGAATAGGACCGTCATAATCATGTCCTGGCTGATGGAGCTGACTTCGTCGTCGTACAGTGTTGCAGCTCCCTGTCGACCTGTTCCGTCATTGGCTGCGGCTGCCTGCCTCCCGCGTACCGGCTTTTGCTCGCGAGGCGTCCACCTTCGAGTATCTCGTGACAAGATGCGTGCGATACGCGTTCAAGAATATCCCGCCCGACGTCGCCAACATCTTCTTCTCCAAGAGGGTAAGCCTGCCCTTCTTGCGATGGCGGATGTTGAGGCACGGCATCGTCAAGTGTCCCATCCACTGGCATGAGTATGAGGTAGGTATCTGCTGATTTGCTCGCCGCTCTCCCGACATGTCGACTAATCAACTGCGGCACAGGACGACGCCGCTGTCAAGGGCCTATGGATCAGGCATGATCCGAACCGGCCCCCGGACATGGTCATCTATTATCTCCACGGTTAGAGTCGATGACATCCGAGGTCCTCTTGAAGAAACTGACTGGCGGACAGGCGGCGGCTTCTCCATGGGCTCCTCTCATTTCTATCTCGAATTTCTCCTGACCTGGGTCCATCTGCTCGTAGAGGCTGGGTTCGAGAGCCCTGCCATTTTCGCGCTCGACTACACTTTGGTACCCAAAGCAGTCTATCCGACGCAGTTGTCCGAGGTTACGCGCAATTATGGCCAGGTCTTGCAAGTGGCTGGCGACGCCTCGCGAGTCTGCGTTGCAGGCGACTCGGCCGGAGGTGCCCTGATTCTCGGTCTCCTTCAAGAAATCGGGGCTCAGGCCCGAGAGCCGGGGGGGTTGGGCATCATAGTGGATGCCTCATCCGTCAAGGCCGTTCCCCGCATAGCAGCTCTGATCTCGCCATGGTTGAAGCTCAAGTCCGACACCTTCCATGTATCCGCCGTGGATTATTTGGATCAAGACACCCTGTGGGAATATGGACTCGCGTACGCGGGAGAGGCCATGGTCAACCGACATCCGGCGTCACCTGGGTCGTGCACCAACGACGAGCTGTGGAAAGCGGCGGCGCCGCAGCGCGGGTACATCGTGGTCTTTGGTGAGGAAGAAGTGTTTGCGCCAGACATCGAAGCCTTTATTACTTGTCAGGCACGCAACGGCATCGACGTCAAGACGCTGCGGTTCGACGGCGGAATCCATGCCTGGCCGGTAGTGTCGCTGTTCCTATCGAGCAGAAAAGACGGGAGACTGCAAGGGTTGCGTTACCTGGCAGGACAGATCAGCAGGCTGGCCAGGTCAGATACGACGATGGACAAGGAAGCGGATAAGGAAGCGCTCAGATTAGATCAAGTAGATTGTCATTCTCTGGCCGAGTGAAGTGGCAGTTCAAAAACCAGAACCGTCGAGACGGAGCGGCTCAGAACCGCCACGGCCAGGTCAGTTGAAAAGCCTCACATCTTATCATCACGAGGCTCGTACAGAAGTGCAGTGAAACGAGGTAGGAAAAGCGGAATCAACGTACATACGCGTACCCGGGAGGCAGCGGGATGGCTTGATTGCACAGAGTTCGGGTTGGAAGGAAGCACGGCATTTCTGGTGAGATGACGTCTGCCGGAATCGCAGGCGGGACGGAACGGCAGACTGCTGAACGGGATAAGGAGGTGGTGGAGGGCGGGTGAGTTGGTGCGAGGCTGACGGGGATAGATTTTTGGCGTGCATCAGGGCGGGGGTGAGGCGTTGAGGGGCGTGAGAAGAGGGATGAGGGAGAGGAGGCTGTGTGCTTATGTAATCCAGCTGTCATGTGCCCCCCATGGGCCCCATCCCACATCCCGGACCCGGAGTCACCGTTGACTTGTTGAGCCAGCACTGCAGCAGCAGCAGAAGCTTCGCGAGCTTGGCAAGCTTGACGGCGAAGCGAGATGTTATTGACGACAGCATAAAATGGCATTGATCGTTGCGTCACGGGTACACGCGGCATGAAGTCATGACCGTCTCATAGAGCCACGCCGGCAGGGTTGAGAAAACGCCTCACGAAGGGCTCTTCAGCGGCTGGGAGGCATGTGTAAAACGCGGTATTTCAGCCACGGGCTGCGCTGCTACGCTATTGGTTGGTTGGATCAGTGTCCCGCCAACCACGTTGACAGGTTGTCTTGCTGCCTAGTCCAGCGGTAGATGGTAGAAGACGGCCCTCTCGGCTTGAGGGCATTCGTGAGCATGTACGAATTCTTCCTCGGTGCAATGATGAAACCTAAGGATCATCTCATCACAACGATATGCATACATAGGTAGGCGCTCCTCGCCGAGGGACGCAGCCTCAGCCCCTGCATGGCGCCATCTTGCCTCCTCACGAGCCACAAGTCCACAACACAACAAACTCACCTAGCCTGATTCGTGCCTCGCTCAGGACACGCTGCGCTCACGCCCCCCCAGCTAGAGCACCCGCTTGGGGCGTCGCAGCAGCCCCCCCCCCCCCCCCCCCCCCCCCTCCCCCCCCCTCCACCCCCCCCACCTAACCCCGCCCCCCACCCCACCCCTCCCCCCCCCCCCCCCCCCCCCACCTCCCTCCTCCCACACACCACACACACCAGCGCCCGCGGCGACACGCGCGCTCCTACAACCCA
>NJES01000140.1:0-33940 GCA_002591395.1 Ophiocordyceps camponoti-rufipedis | reverse complement strand
CCCTCTCGCCCATCCCCCTCCCCTCTCTGCTCCCCCCCCCCCCCAGCACGCCCGTGCCAGTCCACACCACCTTTCCCCGCCCCCCCCCCAGCCCCCCCGCCCGCCCCCGCGAGCCCCCCACAACCAGCGCCTAACCCTCGTGCCCTCCCCTTCGTCCCTCCCTCCCTCCCTTCCACTCTCTCCTCCACCAGCTTCCCTTTCCCCCCTTTCGCCCCCCGTTTCGTCCAAAGTCTGCCACGATGAAGGCCTCTTCCTTCTCCGGCCCGAGCTCGAAAATCTGAACTGCGTCGAGAAAAGCAGACAAATCATAATCGTTTAATTTTACTCATCGTTTTCTTCTTCTTTACCAATCAATATCCATCTACCAAGTCACCTTCATTCCTCGGCCCCATTCCTTCGCAATGTTGCTTCCGCGCGACTCGCCCTCGGCTTTTGCCTCGACTCTCACCACCACCATCATCGTCGTCTCCTCCTTCGGCTCTCGAACTATGGCTCAGCGAATGGCCAGTCCCGATCCACCGTCAGCCCGCACTCCACAAGGCAAGGCGCCCTCTCCGACGCCAGAACAGACGACTCCAGCGCCTACGCCCACCGCCGAAGATGCGACGACGACGACGCCCACGCCCACGCCCTCGTCTACCCCTGACGTGACTTCAGACTCCCGGCTGACGGCCAATCCCACCATCACCGGAGGCCCACAGGCAACGGCCGGCGGAGATCTCAGCGGCCTTCCCACGCTCACGAGAAACATCATCCCGACTTATCCCCCTCCCGCCGTGCCTCCCACCCACGATGCCCCCTTCATGCGCCATTCAACCCTCCCAGAAGGCACCGTCTTCATCGCCGTCGGTGCTTTCCTCGGCCTCCTCGGCCTCGCCATCCTCGTCTATCGCGCCATCGTCAGCCTCCTCCTCCACCGCTCCGTCAAGCGCGCCGCCATGGCCCAGCACATGTCCAACTCCAAGGCCGGCTTCCCCGCGCCCCCGGCCCCCTTCTACAAGTACACCGATCAGGATTCTACCATGTCGCTCTCCGCTGCCGGACGCGGAGCCCGAAGAACTGCTCGAGGGCCCGTCTCCTCTGCCAACCCGAGCCACTCCAACCTCTTCTTCTCCCCCACGGCCGTCAACGTCAACGCCGGCTCCCGCGCCTCTTCCCTCCTGCCCTCGGGCTTCTACGGCGCAGGCACCGCCCCCGGCTCCTCGGCCGCCATCCACGCAAACTCCATCAGCCTGCACAACCTCCGGCCCGACTCGCGCGGCCATTACACCAACGGCTCCCGTCACACCCTCACCGGCACACCGCCCGACTCGCCCCAGTACCACCCCCGGAGAGACGCCGCCGCCGCCGCCAGCGCATCCTCCTTGCACATCAACCCGGGCTCCTCGTCTGCCAGGCGAGCCCCCAGCGCCTATCTCGAGGACCTGCTGGCCGACGACGCCGTTTCCCTGCCGCCGCCGCCGCCCATGCAGCCGTCAGAGCTCCCGGGCAGCTCCGTTTACGGCGAGAGGACGGGTAGCCCCCACAGCCGCATCTGAGGTCCTGTGAGGAGCGTGTATGATTTGGTCTTTGGATACGAGCTGTTCTCGGTTGCTCTGCTTGGTTTGCTTCGTCGCTCCAAGCTGCATTAGACTCGCACCGCCACCACTGCGCGACGAATAACATGTACTACTATAGAGACGCCCCTCGACGGAAACATGACGGCGCGGAATTGAGCCTGGACCGCGTGGGACTGACGGACACGAGCATTTGGGGTTTGGGGACGAGGGACGGTTTTCTGCCATGAGTTGCGTGCATCTTTTCCGTTGTCACCGTTTCTTCTTCCTCTGCACTTTTCCGTCGTTTTCCATGAACACATGAAGAACGGTTCGTGTATTATTTTTTTCTATCTGAGCGAGAATCCAGTCTTGTTCCAGCTGGCTTCTGGCGGGCGCAAGGGGGGCTGTTTGCATGTATGTATGTAGACGTAAATGACGAAATCTTTGTCCAGACCACGAGGATGGATGGTCGTTGTCTGAGACGGTGAGATGCGAGTGCTGGTTGAGTATAAACATGTAAGTGAATAGAAGATGGTATATATAAAGCGTCATGCCTCATCGCCGCCCCCAAAGTCAGCGAGACGAATCCCACTCTGATCACACATGGCGCGAAAGATGCCCCCCCGAAGCCACAAGGCCCTCGGCTCATCCAGCTCAGCGATACAGCCGGCATCCAGAACCATGACGCGATCGTATCCGATGATGGAGTGCAGCCTGTGGGCGATGCACAGCACCGTCCTGCCGCGAAAGGCCGTGGCCATGGTGCGCTGGATCTTATCGTCTGTTTCCATGTCGACTGATGAGGTTGCCTCGTCGCAGACTATTATTTGCGAGTTGCGGACGAGGGCGCGGGCTAGGGCCATGAGTTGGCGTTGGCCGAGGGAGAAGTTGAGGCCTTCTTCTTCGACGGTGCTGTCTAGTTGGATGCGGGTTGATGATGGTTGGGTTGGGGATGGGGATGATGATGATGATGATGGGGATGGGGAGGTGGTGGTTTCGGGGGGGACGAGATCGGCTTGGCGGAGGGCGGACCAGAGTTCCAGGTCGCTGTGTTCGTTAAAGGGGTCGAGGTTGCTGCGGACGGTGCCGCGGAAGAGGGTAGGGTCCTGAGGGATGATGGCCAGTCGAGACCGGAGATCGTGTAGGCCGAGCGTGGCGATGTCCAGGCCGTCGATGGTGATGTTCCCCCCTGACACTTCGACGAGCCGAAAGAGAGCCTGGACGATGGAAGACTTTCCGGCGCCGGTCCGGCCGACGATGCCGATGCGCTCGCCGCCCTGGACGTGTACGGATAGACCGCCGAGGACGAGCGGGAGGTTGGGTCTGTAGCGCATCTCGACCTTGTTGAAGACGATGTCGCCTTTCTCGGGCCAGCTTTCGCGGATGTCTGTCGTGTGTGCTGGCGCCTCTTCTTGCAGCTCTGCGCCGTAATGCCGCAGCCTCTCGACCGCGTTCATGCCGTTTTCCACCTCCGCTAGCTGTCGAACTGAGAACTGCAGCATCTGGACGATGGAGACGATGTAGCTGAGCACCAAGCCGCCGATGGAAGGGTCAACGCTGAAACGCGACGTCACCACCAGGATACCGACGACGAAGACGAGGATGTTGCCAATCATGTCGAGACGGACGGATAGCCAGCGCTGGTTGGAAAAGGTGAGGTAGTAGGCGCTGTTCATGTCGTCGATGGCAGCTCGTAGCTCGTCGACGAAGCGTCTTCTCAGTCCGTATGCTCGGATAGAGGCCACGCCGCTGAGACCCTCGCCGAACTTGGCGAAGACGTGTGATCGTAGAACTGATTCGAAGCGCTTCACTTCGCGAGCTGACGCCCGGTAGTAGGACGCTGCCACGATGTATAGCACGTACAACGGACCGAGAGCGATGGCGAAGTAGTGGAAGAAGGCGATGACGAGGGCGAAGACGGCTGTTGTCATGGCCAGCGTGAAAAAGTACATTCGAATGCTGTCCGTCAGCGTGTTATCGAGGATATCGACGTCGCGAGAGAAGCGGTTCGTGATGCGGCCCAACGGCGTCGTGTCGAAGAAGGACATGGGCGCTCGAAGCACGCGGTTGACGGCATCGCGCAGCATCCTCTTAGACGCCCTGGTTCCGAGGACCGAGAGCACGATGGAAAAGGCAAACATGAGGAGCGCTTGTAGGCCACCGAGTCCGGCGTAGATGCCGATGTACTGACCCGTCGACAGCTTGAACCGATCCGACGTCCAGTACGATAGCCACAGGCTGGTCATGATGTTTGCGCCCTGCGACAGGAGGAGGAAGAAGATGATGAGGGGCGCGTTGACCAGAGAGCCCGAGGCCTTGACGTATGCGCCGTAGACGGACCATGCCACACCGGCTTCGGCCCTCTCCTCCTGCTGCACCAGCGCCGCGCCCTTCTTGGCCTTTGTCTTTGCCTTCTCTGGCGCCGCTGTCGGTTCCGCCGCGTCCGGATCTGAAGACTTCCTTTCCCGGCCCTCTTCGGCCGTCGTCTCCATCAGTGTCCGGAAGCCCTGGTGATCGCGGACGAGGCTGTCAAACGTGCCGATGGCCTGGATCTTGCCGTGCTCCATCCAGACGATACGGTCACAGCGACTGAGCACCCATAGCTGGTGCGTCGCCAGGATACGGCACTTGTCCTTGAGGAGGCCCTTGATGGCGCTGTCAAAGATGTGCCGGCCAACGTGGGCGTCGACAGCGCTCAGGGGGTCGTCCATGAGGACAATGTCAGCGTCAAAGTAGATGGCTCGTGCAATGTTGATCCGCTGCTTCTGTCCGCCCGAGATGGTGATGCCACGCTCGCCAATCTCTGTCAGGTCGCCGTTCGGCAGCGCTTCGAGGTCGGGCTCCAACGCGCATCTGGGAAACCCGTCAGCTCTGAGGAACTCATGATACACACATTGGACGACTTACGCCTGAATCACCTTCTTATACCACCGCTTGTCCATTTCCTTGCCAAAGGTTATGTTGTTCCTCACCGTCGTGTTCTGAATCCAGGCATACTGCGGGCAAAAGGCCCGGGATGCGCCAAAGACAACTTCGCCATTCGTCTTTCGCATGTCTCCGGCCAGGGCAGCGAGCAGAGAGCTTTTGCCGCTTCCCACCGAACCAATCACCGCGATGAGCTCCTTTCGACCGGCCTCGAGCTTCAGATCCTGCAGCTTGAAGGCTTCTCGGTCCTCGACGAGTGTGCTGGCTGTATCCTCCTTTGGGGCTTCCTGCTTCTCCGTAGCCGGCTTGCTGCCCGTGCCAACATCTTGCGTGGGCGTCCGCTCCCAGGTAAAAGAGGCAGCGCGAAGCTCAATGGCGTTGGTGCCATCAGGATCCATGATGGATTCTTCCTCCTGCTCCTCTTCGCGCAAAAACTCCTCAATGCGCTTCAGCGACGACCAGGCATCGACGACCTGACCCAGGACAGTGGGCAGCAGGTTGAGCGGAATGCGAAGGCTGTTGAAAAGAGCCAGCGAGGAAAAGACCTGAGCCGGGGAAAGGCCGTGGTTAGTGAGAGAGTATGTGATGAATGACAACATCGACGCAAAGACGGGCAACGACATGCTGATGGCGTTGATGCCGTTGCGGATGGCCAGCAAGATCTGAATGGCATGGATCTCCCGGGACCGAATCTCTCCCAGACGATCGGTAAAGGCCCTTTCCCAGCCAAAGAACTTGACGAACCGAACCGACTGGAGAATCTCCTGGGTGAGTGAAACGCGCTGGTCGGTAATCTTGTTAATCTGGCTTCGACGTCGAAACAGGCTCCGGATGGCCCTCGTCAACGCGGGGATGCCAAGCACGAGCAGGGCATAGCCGGCGAGGGCGCTGTAGGTGAGGTTGATGAGCAGGAGCACGAGCGTGACGAGACACAGGATGGGACCGGCCCAGACCATGTGGCAGAGCCCAGAAGCGAGGTCGATACGGTACGTGTCGACGCTCATGAGGTTGACGACACGGCCATTTGCCCAGCCGATGCCATCCTTGACCCCTGTCTGCTTCTTTTTGGTCTTTTTGGGCTTTGAGTCTTCCGGTGCGTTATCACGAGCAGCAGACGTCTCCCTCACATCACCGGCCCGAGCACGGCCCGATATGACCATGGCCTTTTCGTAGATGAGGCTGATGAGAAGTCCACGACTCTCACCGCCCATCATCATACCACGATAGATGAAGTGGTTGATGCTCACCGACTGCAACAGCTGCATGGCGGTGATGCCGATAACGAGACCGATGCCATGGCCAATGGGAGGCGGCGCCCGGCCAGAGACACGAGCCTGGTAGGCATCGGCCGCGAATTGGATGAGGTAGCGGAGGGTGAAAGGGGCGAGGACCTGAGGGAGGAAGCCGATGAGGGCGTAGAGACCGCTGAGCCAGAATTCCAGAAAGAGAGCCTCGTGGATGGCCCAGAGGAGCGGGTGGTTGTCGCCGTTTGCGATGCGTCGGTCCATTGACTGCCGCACCCGCTCGGCCAGGGGCTCGACAGCACGGTCCGGGTTGACGGACCAGATGTCAGACCGTTCAAGCGGGCGCTTCCATCCCGCCTAGACGAGTGTTAGCTGTATTCGACGATGGAAATGCCCTTGTCGAGACAACGCATAGCTGCCTACCGTCATGAGCGGCGTCATCCATCCAAAGGTGAGTTTGCTGAAGAAGCCAGCCGTGTATTCCCGAGAGACAATAGGCTCCTCCGGAACGGGTGGTATAGAACCCCATCGCAACGGATTGATGCGGTCCCGCCATGTCTTGGGCCTTTGCTGGCGCTGGGCTGGACCAAAGGAAGCCAGGCTCACGTCTGTGGCATAACTTTTTGTTGCTGTAAGAGGGTCGACGGCTGGCTCGCCAGCCAGAGCCTTTCCAACCTTGTCGCCTTTTTCCGCATCCAAGGCCTTGTCAAGCTCAATCTCGTCAGCCCGGTCCGAGTCCAACATCTTTTCCACCTTGGCAGCATCGCCAGAGTCCAGAGAGTCACGAGAATGTGCCATGGCACAGGTGAGCTATCAAGCTCAGGACACAGAGCAAGTGCCCCCAATCAGAGTCCGAGTATTCGTATACGCGCCGATAACACGATGCGACGTCAAGGCGGAGACGAGCAAGTCTCGGAAAACAATGAATGAGACAGACGACGGGCACAGGCCATGGCGTCAAGAGCCAGGCGGAAAAGCTGTCGTATTTCGCTTCGCTGCCTGCACCATGACTGCCGCTAACAAGGCCGTTGTTGCTCGTCCCGATGCAGACAAGACAAGGGGGGGACAAGGGACCGCCAACGGGCCTTGTTGGGGCCCTTGGCACCGAGCCGGCATGGATGGCGCTTCCGCTAGGCAGACAGCGGACCAATGTCAGGCGCACGGGACCGTCCTCGTCTTTGCGGACGGATGGATGGGTAAGCGGCGTCATCATCATCGATGGTCGGCCTGTCGGGGTGTCGGACTTTCGGAGATAAGATGTGCTTTTTTCCCTGGCGAATCGTTGCAAGCGTCGAGCAGGCTTGTGTGTACGAATACAAACACACATATGCGTGAGTTATCAGCCTCGATCGGGGCTGGACCGATGCCGGATCTGCGGCCCTCGACGGGAGTCCGACTGCGGTGGAGTCACCGGCCTTGGTCCGGCCTTGGTCCGGCCTTGCAGACTTTGCAGACTCGGACCGGATGAGTCATGGCCCGTCTTTCTGCTTTGTAATGCGCTGACGACGCCGTTTGCACGAGGCTGCGCGAGGCTACGCTAGATTCTATCCATTACGTCCGACTTCTTTTCCAGCCCACGCCATGGCAGCCATCGATGAGATTCCCTCGGTCGCTTGCCCCGGCGATTCCCTGGGCCCCCTCTCCAAGTACGCGCCGGGCCCGGGCACTTACGTGTACGGAGACCAGGTGGTTTCGTCGCTGGTAGGCCGCGTCGCCGTTACGCGCGCAGCCGTTCCCTCAAAGCGGCTCAACAAGATCACATCAGGCGCAGCGAGCACCGGCCCAGCTACAATCTCAGTTTCGAGACAAGGGCGGCGGCGGGAGGTGCTGCCGGACGTATCGAGCGAGGTGCTGGCGCGCGTGGTGCGGCTGATGCCAAAGCAGGCCATTGTCGTCATCCACCAGGTTGGCGACACGGTGTTGCAGACGGATTGGCAGGGCGTTATCCGCGTGCAGGACGTGAGGGCTACGGAAAAGGACAAGGTTAAGATGCACGAGTCGTTTAAGCCGGGCGACATTGTGCGCGCACGTGTGGTCAGTTTTGATTCTGGTTATTATGTCGTTTCCGAGCTGACATGAAGTTAGATTTCCCTCGGCGATCAGGCCAATTACTACCTCTCGACGGCATCCAACGAACTGGGCGTCATCATGGCCACCAGCGAGGCCGGCAACGATATGGTGCCCATAAGCTGGAAGGAATACAAGGACCCCGTCACAGGACAGACAGAGACTCGAAAAGTAGCCAAGCCAAGCTAGCCTGCCTCCGAAGATTCGAGAACCGCCGCCCTCATCAATCAATGGGAAGAAACAAGTCTCGATCCCTGTCGCAATCAATGGGACGCCAGAAGGGGGGTTGGGTCGGTGGATACCACGCAAGTGTGATCGTCACGAGCACCTTGTATTCATGCCCTACAGAGAGTCGTTGAAGAAGCATGAAGAGCATAGCCCCTCGTCTTCGCAGCTAGCGGACCCGTCGAAACGACATTTTCCCGCATTGGGAAGAGACGTGGCCTGTTTCCTACTCGAGAGGCGTCATAGCGGACCCGGCATTCCTGCCAGCCGTGGCGCACGACGAGGTGATGAGGCGGTAGGTTAGTAGTGATGTGACGGGCAAGGCTCCCCAGCCTTGTTAGGCAGTATGTATGTACATATGAGGCTGTGGTATTGCCAATTGGTCATGACCAGGCGTAGCCACTCCACTCCACTGTCCATGATTGATGATGGATGATTGTCATAGGTGCAGTGGTGCTGGCATCGCTGTTGTTCCATCAACCCCAGTCCGGGCAGGACAACAGTGAGCGGGGCCGGTAATCAGCCGGGCTCCGTTCCCCAGAACCTCGATCGTCAGGGCGCGCGGCTTCGTCCGAAACAAAGGGCCTTTTCCATGACCTCGTCTAGAACCAATTCCTCACCCTCTCTTCCACTCCCGCCCCCCTAATTCTCAGCTTCTCCTCCTTCTCCGTCGATCCGTCGCCGCTACCGTTTCCTCCATCGCTTCCCAGCCTTCTCCAGCCTGGCAGCCACCACATTCCTCCCTCACTCGGCGCCGGTGGCCCGGAACCGGCGGCGAACCCCATGTCCTCGACAGCTGTCCTGACGATGACGACGACGACGACGACGACGACAACGACGACGACGCTGCCGAGGAGCAAGCCCATCGTCATGACGCCCTCGACGTCGCCGACCACAGCCTGCTGTCCAGCCTGCGCCAAAAGCCTCCCACCCATAGACCAGACACAGGCCGAGCTGCTGGTAGCGCGCGCCCGCATCGACGAACTCGAATCGCTAGTCCGACAGCTCAACCACAAGGCCTCCGTCGCCGTCGACCGCTGGGCCGCCTACGAAGCCGAACTATCGCGACTGCGCGCCTCTCGCTCGCAGCTGGATCCCTCGACGGCCAGCCCGACGCGGAGCTCATTTCTACAGTCTGCGCCCAGTAGGCTTTCTTCGCTGCTGTATCCGCGCAAGTCGACGCCCAGCCTGCGCGTCGACACGCCGTCTTCTTCGACGCTGCCGCCGCACCCCGCCAGCGCGACAACGACTGTCTCGTCATCCGCTACCGAGGATCTTCTCGAGGCGCTCACAAGGGAGCAGATGCTGCGTCGCGAGGCAGAGGGTCGCCTTAGCGCTACGAGCAAAGAGGTTGAGGAGCTGAGCGCCAGCCTGTTCGAGCAGGCGAATGGCATGGTCGCCGATGAGCGCCGCGCCCGCGCCCGTCTCGAGGAGCGGGTCGACGTCCTGGAGAAGCGCGATCTGGAGAAGCGAAGACGTCTCGAGAGGTTGGAAATGGCCTTGCGTCGCATCGAGAAGGCTAGGGATCTCCTCACCGACAAGTCGTGAATGCGACACTGCCTGCGGCGCACCACCATCTCAGTAAGAGGCGCTGTGATGTTACAAAAATAGGAAAGAAAAGGACGACGCTTTTGGATAGCAGCGATTATCTTTGACGGAGACGACCAGGCACGATGTCCTGCGCTTAATCAAGACGAACATAAGAATAGGCCCTCCAACGGCCATCCATCGGCCATCCATCATGCCCTTAACGGAGACGATCAATGTACGACGACACCCGCTACAAATCTATCACCCACCTAATTCACCCTCATCCGACTCTCGCGCCGCTACACCTCTGGGTTTCCAGGAATTTTGATACCACTATAGACGGCTGCAACCAACCACAAAATACCGTTACGGCGCAGAGCCCTATTCTTATAGACTCGTCCCGTAGCACCAATTGGACATGATATCTTGACTTTTCTCCGTTGCCCGTCTATCTGTAGACAGTCCTTCCGTGTTCTCCTCGAGACTTGGCGGCTAGTACCGCTCCAGCATCTTGATGTTCTTCATTTTGGACTTTCGGAGCTCTCCGGGATCTTCTGGCTCCGCGAGCTTTTGCAAAACTTCTTCCTCGGTGAGTGCCCTTGTTTTCCCCTCGATTGCCTTCAGTTCAGCTGCCTCCCTCTTTCTCTCAACCTTCTTTCTTCTCTTGGCCGCCCTCTCTTCCCTGGCCGCCTCGTCTTCCTCGGTTGCCTTTTGCTCCTCGACCGCCTTCGCTTCCTCCTCCTTCTGCCTCCTCAGTTGCTTCATCATGGTTCCCGTTTTCGGTGTGGCGGCCATCGTCAATTCTTGCCAGCGGGTGATTATCTCGACCATCCTGGGCCCCCAGACGTCTTCACCCTTTTCCAAATCCTTGAGATCGAAAGCGTAACCCTCGTCCAGTTTGAAGTAACCCTGCTTAGTGCGGCACAGGTCGAACATCAAGGCGGCCGAGTCAAGCTGGGCGCCCAGATCGTGGCAGAAGCTGCGGACGTAGTAGCCCGACGACACCGTCAGCCGCACCCTGCAGGCGGGCGGCCCCTTGTCAGTCCAGGGCGGGGGCAAGCTGGCGTCAGGTGGCGGGGGCACGAGATCGAGTCCCTTGGACGAGGATTTCGCTTTGGAGTTTTTGGATGAGGGATTCGCTTTGGAGTCTTTGGACGAGGGCTTCTCCTCGGATTCCTTGGACGAGGGCTTTTCCGTGGACGAGGGTTCGGGCGCGGGCAAGGTGCCGAGGGCACCGGACATGAGGGCCTTATTGTCGTTGCCGGGCTTATTGTTTGGCTTGTCGGTGATGAGCCCGTCCTGCTTCTCATCACAAATGCGTTTGAAAGTTTCGTGGTCCATCATGATCTCGTCGTCCTCCACCGGAATCCCAGTCATCTTTTTGCGGCCCGTGTCCTGCAGCGTCTTTAACCGCCAGACTTTCTCGGCTAGGTTGCGCTCCGTCTCGTCGGCCTCTTCAGTCGGCCAGCGGAAGCTGTGGCTGCCGGGTTCGAACCACTCGAGGAGCTCGACATCGGCTTCGACCTTTCTGCGCTCGATTTCTCGGGGAATGGGGACACCCGCTCGCGCATACTCGTACAGGGGCTTGCCGTTCATCTTGAGGGCCGAGTATAGTGGAGGTGTCTGCATTTGCTCGCCGCAAAATTTCATCAGCGCTTCTTCGACCTTTTCTTTGGTGATGTGATCGTATGGCCGTTTGGTGAGAACACGACCAACGCGGTCATACGTGTCGGTGCTTGCGCCGAAGAGAATGGTCGTCTCGTACACCTTTTTGCTGTCGAGAAAGCGGCCCAGGAGTTTGGTGGCATTTCCGATGCCTAGGATGAGGATACCGGTCGCGAGAGGATCCAGAGTGCCGCCGTGGCCCATCTTGACTTTGTGATGACGTTCGAAGGCGAGTCGCCTCGATCTCTGGGTCGTGTGTGGATACAAGATGCTGTTCAGCTTGGCGTCCTTGAGGGGCTTAAACATGGCTGATTCATTGAAATGCTTCTGGCACTCGCGAATGACCTGGGCAGAGCTGGGCCCGCAGGGCTTGTTGACGGCTGTTGTAGAGAGAAAGACTGTGAGCTTGCGTTGCGCAGGCCCAGTGGGGGATCATTGATTTTCATACCGAAGAGGCCTTCGTACATGGCATCGGTTCCTAGTTTCTGCATGAATGTGTAGCGTCCCATGGAATTCTGCGTTGCATGAGCGACGACGGGAGCCGGGGCGAAGCTGGTGTTTTATAGACGCGACGAGGAGGCAGACGATGGAGATGGGTGGAAGGATGGACGAGACGGGAGAGCGTCAGTGGAAGAGGTAATGAGGTTGATTGTCGGAGGCACTGGAGGTGGAAAATATGGTGGTTGTCCGCATGTAGCAGCTGATAGAAGGATGGCGCTGCGAGATACGACGAAATACCTACCTACTCGAGCCGATTTTTTCGTCAGCTCGTTGTGCTGATTGGCTGCGATAGAGAGTACGAAGGATGGAGGTACTGTTCGTTTATGATAGGCGCAACTGCCCCGCTCAAGGCACCTTGGCTGAGAATCTCGACTATCTGAACTCTAACAGAGAGTTGCATCGCCGGAACAGCCAATGCTGGAGAAGAGGTTCGCTGGCGCAGGTAAAGTGTAACGCTCACCGGTATCATCACACGTGAGAGTATGTAGGTAGGATCTGGAGAGCGATCTGATTGATCTTCAACCGCGACGGGATTGGGATTGATCGGCGAGGCCAGCACGTGAGAAACGACTTCCTGACCTTGGCGCCGCTGATAGCCGCGTTGCTGCGTTTCAGGCGGCTCCTGCGCTTACAGGCGCGCTCGCACTAACAGCCCGGAAGTACCTGCCTGGAAGCACCTAACGCGTGCAGCGTCGCGCCATGCCCCCAAAACCTCGGGCAGTCTTCGATCACGATCACAGATACCTGGCCACGTCGCGCCTCTCCTCCCGTTCGCAGAGTCTCGCCCCCGGAAGTCTCGTCCACCGAAGTGTCTCGATCAGTCTTACCCATCCTTATTCATCAACACGCGCTGTTCGCTCGCTAGCGGCCCGCCGCCATCATGACGGGCCGGAAGCGCCGCGCCTCGACGTCAAGCGTTGACAGTGTAGACGAGAGCCAGATCCGCTGGTGTAAGGAAGCCTCCATCGTACGGACCGTTGCCAAGGATCTTGCGGTGGATGAATGGCCCGTCTTCGAGCTTCGCGATGCCGTCGTCCTCAACCGCGACGGTGAGACTCTGGAGAATGCGCTTCACGTCGCTCTCCGCGGGCCCTTTATGATCCGTGGCCATCTTATCATCGACGAACCGTCGCAAAAGCTTCATCGTGAGTCTCCAAGAGCCTCTTGCCGCAAGCCTCCGCTGACCTTCTATAGTCGTCTCGCGCGTCCGCAGTTCATGCCCTCTCGAAATCCGCCACTCGACCCGGTATTCCATCGGCGAGACAGACGAAGGCAGCCCTATCATATGGGTCTCTGGCCGGGGCGGATGGTACGAAATCAATCCTTCGCCCGCCTATCGCCACATCTTCCGCCAGATGTGCGAGGCCACCAAGCTCTATTACATCATGGTCGACATCTACGCTCCGGAAAACGCGCCGAAGAAGAGCAAAAAGTCCAAAAAGTCGGCTCTTCTCGATGAACTTGCGGGCGTCTTTTTGCAGTATGCCGTTCGCGTTGGCGACGGTTGCACCTTTGACGAGGTCGTCGCCCGTTGCCACGAGCACGCCGCTTTTCTTATCAACCAGTTTCCTCAGGAAACCTCCATCGACTGGAACTCGACGGCCTTTCATCGCTGGATCATGACGGAGCATGCTGATCTCGTGGAAAAGATTGACTACGTCATGAGGAACCCGCAAATCTTCCATGACATACCGGTCGACAAACTGAGTCCCGCTCCTCGCGAGAGGACGTCGACGCCGTTTTCCAAAAGCGCCAGCGTCGAACAGGCCGATACCAAACAAGTGCCCATCAGGCAACGCTCCAGGCAAACCAGCTCTCTCGCGCCTCCTCTACCACCGCCGCCAGCCGAGCCTACCAGATCTCGCACCCCAGCTCAGACGAAGCCAGCAGAGGCACGGACAAGCAGAGAACAGCTACCCGCACCGAGACCCATCGCACCGAAGCTCGCACCAAAACCTGTCGAAGAAGCTCCAAAGCCTGTCAAAGAGGTCACGAAGCCCATGGCGCCTTCAACCGCGTCCCGTCAGACGCTCTCGGGGTCCATCGCGCCGCCTCCCTCCGACGGGCCGGCCTTCGACTCAGTCTTTGAGGCCCTCGAAGGCATATTGGAAGCTGCCTGCCAAGCCAAACGGAGAAGGCCAATAACCGACACCTTTGTACTCAACAAGTTCTACTTTGACTACACGTTGCCAACCTATAAAGACGGTGATCGCGGCTCGCACAAGAAGCCCGGACAGGAACTGCTGCACTACTACGCCGCGCCGCTTCTCCAACGACTCGACAAGGCAAAGTATGGAGGGCTAGCGGTATACTCCTGGCTCGAGCAGCTCTCGTGCACCGAGTTTCAGCCCTTGGTATGGAAGCCGTCCGACTTTCCCATCACTCTATTCCCGCGCACGCGCAAGCCAAGGATCTCGGCCAAGGACGCGGTGCAACAACCGGCTCCTACCTCTGGTCCTCACTCTCATCTTCTGCCAGCCAAGACAGCGGAGGAGCAGTTCTACGACGACGAAGAGGATGATGACAGAGTCGAAGCCGACGTCATCTCCGACGCAACTGCCTCACGGCGCGGCAAGACGATCAAACGCCACGGCCGTCGCAAGAAGAGCTACCTCCGTCCCGTGGCAGCCAACAAGAAGCGACCCCATTCGCAAATCGACGGCGACTCCGACTCTGACAGGTCCGAGCCTGCGCCGGGGACCCGAACCTTGCATTACCTTTCCGATGACGACGATGATTACGACGACGACGACGTTATGGAGGACGCGCCCGCTTCAGACGACGCCGAAGAGAATAATGCCAACGACGGCAACACCGTCCGGCATACGACGGTCGAACCCATCGCCCTCGTCGTCCGGGCGGACAAGATCCCCGACGCGACGCCCCGAGGCCCCGACGCGACTTGGGTCTGCGACCAAGACGGCTGCGACTACATGGTGCGGGCCAGCGACGACGCCGAGTCCCGGGAAAGGATTCAGGCGCATTTCTCGGAGCATGCTCAGCAGCTTGAGAGGGTGAGCCTGGCTGTTACGGAGAGTCGCGGGCATATGCCTATCAAGTACGTTTCCCTTCTCTTGTTGCTATCCCTTGTGATATGGGACGTCTTCTTACGCGAACTTGACAGCCACCTCCTTGAAAAACTCAAGCGTATGGGCGAGAAATCCCTTCCTCGTCATCAAGAACCGTCTCTCCCGGCGCCAATCAAGCGCAAGCTCATCGTATAAACAAGGCTCGGGACCGCTCGTCGTGTCTTTTCCCAGGCTGCTTATCTGCTCCTTTTAGCATCTGCGCCGATTAAAAGGTACGCATTCACAGCGTCCCCTCCGTCGTGGTTGTTGTTCGTCGTCTCATGCTTTGTTGTATAGACTTGTTGGATGGAAGTCTGGCGCGTGGGGGGAGTTGGCGTGGGGATCATGAGGAAGAGAGTCGGCGTTTGACTGCCTTTGACCTGGATGTCTGCATCTGACATCCTCCGTTTACCTTTGTGCGTACATCACCTCAATAACCTGAGGGATTCGATCCGGTCAGGGATGGATACATACCTAAACAAAGACCTCGGCCGAGGTCAAAAAGCAGACACGTGGATACATACAGGACTACGAGAATACAATCATCATCAATCAACCTCTTAACGGCGACGCTGTGCCCAAGCCGGCATAAAGTAGTCGTACAAACGTATTCTGATCTACCGTAACCGCGCCGCTGTCCATGTCTCGACTCGACATGCTTCTCCCCTATCCTGGGCCTAACCTGCCAACTCAGACCCTGCTTTTCTTTTCCAAAGCTATGGCGACAGACACGGGCGTTAAGATGACGCCATTCGTTGTGCAGAGAGTCGTGAAGAAATGATTCGTGGGGGCAACACAAAGGGGATGGACGGGGTTACTCTTGCGACACAGTTTGCTAAGAAGTCATCAGCACAGCAACCAACCACTCCATGGAGTAAAAACTCACAACGAGCCAATCCATGCCCTCATTGACACCACTGCCATCAACAGCCGAGCAAGCCATAATACTCCAATTCCGATCACGCAGCTCGCCCAACCTCAAGGCCTCGGAAATCTCGCCAGCGCCTTTGGCACCAGGCTGATCCTGCTTGTTGGCGAAGACGAGAAGGGAAGCGTCCTTGAGCTCCTCTTCGTTGAGCATGGCGGCCAGCTCCTCGGCTGCTGTCTGCAGGCGGTCGATGTCGGTGGAGTCGACGACGAAGATGACGGCGGCGGTGTTGGCGTAGTAGCACCGCCAGTAGGGGCGGATGCTGGTTTGACCGCCGAGGTCCTGATGGGTGTTAGAGGTTGGAGTTGTTGGAGGCAAGGGGGAGTCGTCTTACCCAGACGTTGAAGTTGAGATTCTGGTACGAGACGGACTCGACGTTGAAGCCGATAGTCGGTATCGTCGTCACCACCTCGCCAATCTGAATAAACCCATCAGCCAAACCCACCACCAGAGAACAGGTCGCCATCCCACCTTTAGCCTGTAAAGGATCGTCGTCTTGCCCGCATTATCCTACCTCGAGTCAGCCCCAACCCACCCAACCACCCAATCAACCCACCAGCCCAAGTATCAAGATGCGAATCTCCTTCTTGGTCCAAAGCAGGCCAGAAAGCCACGACACGCTCGCGCCCATGATTCCAAAGACGCTGCCAGCGCGAACCACCGGCGCGGGCCCCCCTCCACCGTCGTCTCTTTGTCGCGGCGGGAAGGCGACGACGACGATGACGACGACGACGACGCCCGCGGATTTGAGCACAGCGCTTGTTTGATTCCGTCTGCTCTGTTCGTCTCGTGATTCTTCGTGCGAATGTCCTCTTTCGCTTATTGGGAGAAGGGGGGGGAATCTGGGCGATGGTCGTTGGAGGAGGCCAGTTGCGCATTCGGCGCGTGATGGGGATCGGGGGTGGGGCCCTCTCCGGATTGCTGGTTGGCTCGCGCGGACAAATTACCGGGGCTTTTCGGCTCGGGGGTTTGGCGGGTTACCGCTGGCCCGCTGGGGTTCACCGTTCAGCAGACGCGGCTTCTCATCACCTAGAAAACAGTGAAAACTTGATTGAAAAGACGAAAAGAAACTGAAAAATTATTCTCATTTTCTATAACAAGATTTCTTCCTTCTTCCTGTATTTCTACCCCGTTTGGAAGTAGCCACACTCGTCTTCAGCTTGCCTTGCACGTGCCTCAACTCCTCAACGCGCTCATTGAATGCATCCTCGGCCCGGTCGCGCTTAATTCCGAGCCTTACCTCGCCACAGGTAGCCAGCCCCGCAGCTGCACCGCCACGCACCGCCCCATCCATTCGCTAGGGCTTCTCACCCTGATCCCCCCTGCCAACGGCAACACCTCACGGACCAAACCCCCAAAAAAACCCCATCATCATCATCGCCATCGTCGCGCAGCCATCACGATGCCGGTACGAAACCCGTTTCTCGAGGGAGGATCTTGTTGAGACTGACGATTGCGCGATGCAGAGCCACAAGTCGTTCCGAACGAAGCAGAAGCTTGCAAAGGCGCAGAAGCAGAACCGCCCTGTGCCGCAGTGGATCAGGCTGCGAACGAACAACACCGTCCGGTCCGTCCTATCTCGTCGTCTCCTTGATTCTCCTCCGCTGCTCTTCGTGACGCTTACCAGAGGGGTCTTGCAGATACAACGCCAAGAGACGGCACTGGAGGAAGACGCGCCTCGGCATCTAGAGTCGACGGTTCGTGCCGCTTCGACATGGCCGACTGAGCGGTGAAACCTTGCCCCGTCCGGCTCTTCATATGGCGGTCGCGTCAGGAGGGCGGCTCTCGGGCACGTCTCATGAGCAGGATGGGCGTGGACGTCGGGGTTGCTGTTGTTTGCCTCGATGAGTTACACTGAGCATTTTGCGGTCGGACAGGGAATATGAATTGCACTGGTTTTGCGGTTCAGCTTCGGATCGTGCGCGCCGGTGATGAACAGACGCAATTCTAGAGGGGCATGGATGCTGGAAAGAGTCTACTCTACCCGCCTCGCTCGTTATGCGATCCAACTTGCGGAAACCGAATGCCGCAGGACATGCCGACTGGCCCAATTACGCTGGCGGTCTCAAGGCCTCAACTTTTCAGCGGGAGTCTCGATAGCCTGTTGATTCGTCGGTGCCTGACCGGCGTGCATACGACAAGGGACCCGTAGCCTCAAGGGCTCAAGTTGGGCTCGAGGGCATCAACGTAAATCACCAATCGCTACCGTAAGAAGCAAGGAAAGCGACGTCTTGATGCATCTCCAAGCTGTCGTATGGACAGAGCAAGAAAACGATAGTAACAAAGCCCTTTGCGTCTCCGTCCAGAAAAGCCAACAGTCTCCCAGCATCCCATTAAACGCCAGAATTTCTTCAAGGAAAGACAGCATCTACGCCCTTGTTGTCCGAGAGCAGCGGGAGAGAAATCATCGATCCTCAGCCCACTCGTTCTCCCGACGGATCTGCTCCTCCTCTTCGGGGGTAAAGTCGTTTGTGATGTTGAACGTCTTTCGGATCTCCTCGGGTGACTTTCCCTTGATCATGTTGGCGACAGTCTTGCAGCCAACGTCAAGTAAGGGTTTGATGTCGAGGTAGTTGGATGCCTGATCGGGCACAGATTAGTGGACGGTAGCTGATGGAGCAGAGGGCACGAGGGAGGCCAACCAAGATGATCTCGAATAGCATCTCTTGATCAACCTGCATGAACTTTTGATCCCAGTCGTCAATATCAGTGCTCTTTTTGCGGGCGTCCGACTCTTCGTCCTGGGCAGGAGGCGGATCGTTGCGGTGCCATTCGCACCATTCGAGAACCTTGCGCAGGACAGCCTCGTTGACCTGGCCGGCCAAGCGTCAGTAAAGCAGGCTCTCAAAGCCCTAGAGTCGGACGACGAACGTTGGGAATCGGAACGGGATTCTCTTTCGAGGACTTGGCATCGCAGTCACCCAGAAGATTCTTGATGAGAACAGAGCGCTCGATGACATCCCTGTCTGCCGAGCAGGTCAGCACTCGCGCCCAAGGGTAAGCGGGAAGCGTTTCGCCAAGAAAACTTACCGACTTCGATCAAGGCGCTGTCGTTGGAGAAGAGCCAGACCTTTTCGTTCTGCCCGGCGTTCGCCATGTCGGCCATTTCGGATGCTTCGGACGAGGAGATTTCGTGCGCTGAGCGGTAGGTAGAATAGATGCTGGCTTTCGCGAGGAGGAGAGAGGCTGGTGGTTGCAGGTTTCCAAGGGCTGCGAGGCGACGCGAAGAAGAAGAGCGGGAGACGGCGCGGTGGGGCGGGCTAACCGGGGGATGATGAGTCAGCGGGTGTGACTCTACTGCGCGGCGATGGGGCTAGATTCGCGGTGACGCGAGGTAAGTGAGGAAAGAGAACGAATGAATGAGCTTGGAGGATAAGAAGAACTGGGGGCATTGTTGTAGAGAGGTTGGGATACTCTGAAAAGGGAATATCGAGTTAGCGAGGTCAGGATGAGATACTTCGTAGAGTTGGCAGCAGACGATGGATGGGATAAGCATCGTCCTCTGCTTCTGAAAGCGCATCTTGTATGTATCTAGATATCTTGTTGAGCTGCTCCGTCCCAACATGTACGAATACATATCCCTTCCTTCCAGACCTTTCTCCTTCTCCCCTGTCGAGCATCCACGCTTGATTCGCCCAACGCCTCAGACATGCACCTCTCCGACCGTCCCAAGGCCAAGGTTCCTGGCGGGTAATGACGTATCTGATGCGGTGCTAGTGCTCGTCCTCGGCGATTGCGATTTGTCGTCATGGGATCAGACTGACGCCTTTGTATCATTTCCTCGTCATCGTCATCTGCTCATTGTTTTCGTAGTATTACCTCATATTTCCCCCGTCTGCATCCGGCCTCTCTCTCTCTCTCGGCAGAACCAACGACAACCCTTCCATCACATATCACTCTCAGCGATCACGTAATGCTCCCATTCCATTCCATCCTCCCAAGTATCCCTCTATCGCGTCTTTTCTCCGCATAGGTTGCCTCGGTGCGGACAAGCGCAGACAGGGTACCCGCTCACGTGCCCTCCGCGTAACGCGCTACCGCCGGTGTCTGGGCGACGAGGCAGCTGTCGTCCCCTTCAGGCGATGGCCTCGTCCGTAGCAGCACGTAGCTGCATGCCTGAAATTCAGGCTGACCGGGTGTCTCCGACGGACGGGGTTCCAACGGCCCATCGTCAGGAGTCGACAGTCCCCTTATTGATTAATTGCTAATTTGCATGATTAGCCCGTCTGCCCGTTTCCGTCCTGTCTGTCTCTTGTCTGTCTTCGGGCCTTGATCAACATCTGGCCTCGTCTCCTCTCCTCGTCTCCTCTCCTCTTCTCGTCTCCTCTCCTGTCCTCTCCTCTTCTGCTCTCTTATTCCGCTCTCCTCTCCTCTCCTCTCCTCGCCTCCCCTCTTCTCCTCCTCTCCCTCTCCTCTTCTTCCATCTCCTCCTCCTCCTCCTCATCTACCTCCTCCTACTTCCCTACCTACCTACTCTTCCCTTCCATCGCACATCGCCCATGTCGCATTCCCCTCCCCTCTGCCAGCCACGTGAATCATGTGGCGCCGCACATATCTCCTCCTCGTCTGTGTCCGCTTGTGGTTCGCCCTGTCACCCAGCTATCTTCATCCCGACGAGAACTTTCAGGGCCCCGAGATCGTCGCAGGTAACGCGCCTCCCTTCCATCATATCAAGCCTGCTGCTGACGCCACCGGCCTCCAGGTGAAATCTTTAGCTACCCGATCCGTCGCACCTGGGAGTTCACGAGCGACCACCCGATCCGAAGCGTCTTCCCGCTATGGCCCGTCTACGGCCTGCCGATGCTGCTCCTGCGATGGCTCTGGATCGGCAACGGCCAGGACGGCGAAATCCCTCCAATCGTCGTCTTCTGGACCCTCCGCATCCTCATGTTCCTCATCAGCTTCGTCCTCGAAGACTGGGCCCTACATGAGTTGATCCCCTCGCCCAGACACCGTCGCGTCGCCGTCCTGCTCGTCGCCTCGTCCTACGTCACCTGGACCTACCAGACGCACACTTTTTCCAACTCGGTCGAGACTCTGGTCGTCGCCTGGAGCCTGGTTCTCATCCAGCGCATCGTCGATTCGCGTGTATGTCTCGTCTCAGCCCTTTCCCCTAAACCTGAAGCTGACGTGTCGTCTGCCAGCACAAATCGTCGCTCCTGTCCTCGGCCGTCCTCGGCCTCGTCGCCGTCTTCGGCATCTTTAACCGCATCACTTTTCCCGCTTTCCTCTTGATTCCCAGTCTTCGTTTGATACCCCATCTGTTGAATAAGTGAGTCGTCTTCTCGTCCTCGTCTGTCCGCTTCTAACCTCCACAGTCCTCTGTCTCTCGCCGCCTTGACCGTCGTCGCTCTCGTCACCACCGCCGTCGCCATCGCCCTCGATACCTCCTTCTACTCGTCCGAGCCCATCACCTGGGCCCAACTCGTCGCCAAACCCGTCATCACGCCCCTCAACAACTTTCTCTACAACTCTTCCTCCGAGAACCTCGCCCAGCATGGCCTGCACCCCTGGTATCAGCACCTCCTGGCCAATCTCCCCCAGCTGCTGGGTCCCGCCGCCGTCTTGCTCTTCACCCAGCCGCACCTCTCCATCCGACTCTACTCGGCCGTCTCGGGCCTGGCCGTCCTGTCCATGTTCCAGCACCAGGAGGCCCGCTTCCTCCTACCGACCGTCCCCCTGATGCTCTCCTCGATCCGGCTGCCGAGGAACCAAACCGTCCTCCGGGTCTGGGTCGCGTCCTGGGTGGCCTTTAACATTCTGATGGGCGTCTTGATGGGCACCTACCACCAGGGCGGCATCATCCCCGGCCAGGTCTTCATGAGCAAGCAGCCCGACGCCACGCAGGCCATATGGTGGAAGACGTACTCGCCCCCCATCTGGCTCCTCGACGGCAAGAACAAGGTGCTGCAGACGCGCGACGTCATGGGCCTCGCCGGCGACGCCCTCCTCGACCAGCTGGCCTCGCTGGCGACGTGCGACGCTCCCGCCTACCGCCGCAGCCAAGAGTACCCCAAGGAGAGGAACGGCACGTACCTCATCGCCCCGGCCTCGGCCACCTGGCTGGACAAGCATCTGCACGGCCACGACACGAGGGGCCTGCGCTTCCGCGAGGTCTGGCGTCAT
This sequence comes from Ophiocordyceps camponoti-rufipedis, assembly GCA_002591395.1. Classification (NCBI taxonomy): domain Eukaryota; kingdom Fungi; phylum Ascomycota; class Sordariomycetes; order Hypocreales; family Ophiocordycipitaceae; genus Ophiocordyceps; species Ophiocordyceps camponoti-rufipedis. The sequence continues at coordinate 12,123 of NJES01000140.1, read as the reverse complement.
CGGATGCATCTCAACCTCGACGACTTGGATTTCGACAAGGGCGTGTGGAAGACGTTGTCTAGGGTTATCGGCCAGCGGGGACTGGTCATCTTTAGGGTTACCGTTGCATGTCAGGGTGGTGCTCGTACGTTGACGGACTAGATACCTAGCTGAAGGTGGGCGAGCATGTGCATAGCGAAGTTGTGACTTTAGCGAGAGGGACATGGCGGGCCGTATCAAGCTCTTGTGTCTTGTATCACATGTAGTCTTGCCGAGCTGTGACTACGTATTCACATGTGTTAGAACCATGGATACCAATCTAGAGCACGGGTAGACCGGAGCAAGCATCATTGCGCATCACTGCCTAGGAAGCTAGGAATCGTGTATCGCCCGTGAGCCCTGACGAGCCCCTCAATCCAACCCCGTCCCAGACGACAAGCCTAGAGCAGGCGCTTGGGAGGCGACATGGTAGCCTTGATGACAATGGTGTCGAGGTTGAGCCAGCCCTTCTTGAGCAAGCTGACGAGATAGTTGATGGCCATCATGCAGTTGCCAAGCAGCTCCTCCTTGCCCATCTGAACGGTACCGATGGCAACGCCAAGGGTAAGAGCCTTTTTAAGCTGGAACTTGCAAAGGGAGCGAACGTCGTTGATGCGAACGCTGAGTTCTTCGTTGTGCGAGATGGGGACGGGGAACTTGTTGGCTGCGGGGGGGGAAGAGGTGGGTCAGCTGCGTTCCTCACAGATGGGAGAATAAGAAGGGGGGGGGCGAACCTCTTGAGAGACCGGGACCGAGAACACGGGGGATTTGCTTGATGAGAGCCTCCGAGGCAAGGAAGGCGCCGTACTTGCCGGCGAGTTTCTTGATGAGCTTCTTGTTCTTGTTGAGTTTCTTGAGGTCGTCGACGGACATGGCGTCCAAACCGGCGTGCTTGGCCCTATCCAGATCATGCTGATCCCCAAGAATACTTCCCCCCCGAAAATATCAGCCACGAGGTTGCGTGTTGTAGAAGCGGGTGGTGGGGAGCGAACCAGATGCTCATGCCGGGACGACAGGGGGCAGGAAGCTTGACACTGCCGTTGAAACGCTTATCGCGCGAGGTGTCGTAGTTCTTGAGATGGCATTGCAGCTCGACCGTTTCGGTAAAGTTGCGCTTCTTGACGTTGTTGGAGTATTCGAGCAGTTCGTCAATCTGCGTGCGGACGTGGGCTTTGCAATCCTGAGTTGGCGGCTTTTTTCTTCTTCCCGGCGGTGAGAGTGCATTGGGGGAACGTACCGACGGTGATTTTCGACATTTTATTGTCTCCCAAGTGAATTGGTGGCCGTCTGCGAGTTTTGGGGGGGGGGGTTTTGCTGGGGGTGTTGGGGTTTGGTGGTGCGAGGTGGGTGAGGGAGGAGGGGAGATGGAATTTTGTGGTTTGTGGGATGGGGGCACGTGATTTGCGTGGTATCCACTTGCACGTGCTACGACTCATCACGACAACGACAACAGACTTGAGATTCACATGCCATCAATCAACGACGAAATCCTCCCACGCCCCAACCAACAGCATCGAAACCCTCCCCCTGCGAAGCACCTCCTTCGTCTCTCTCACCTCCCTCCTCAGCAAAGCCGACATCCCCAACCCCCCCAACGCCACCCCCCCAAGAACAAGCCTCGCGCAAACAGCAAACACCCGCGGGTCGGACGCCCACCCCAACGGCCCGTCTTCGCTCCCCGCCAGTTCCCGCAGAGGCGGCATCCCTTCCGCGAGCCAGGCGTCGAGGCGGAGGATGTTGGCGTCGGTGGCGCGGGGGGGGAAGATGGTGGGTAGCAGTGCGAGCCAGCGGCTTGTTTCGCGGATGGGGTCGGTGAAGAGGTTTTGCTTTTCGACGAGGAAGAGGGAGTCGTCGGTGCGGGTTGCGCGCGTGAGGGCTTGGGAGGCGCGTTCCCAGGCTGCGGGTGGGTTGAGGCGGTGGTTGACGATGCGGTCGGCTGTGAGGCTTCGGAAGGAGGGCGTGTGGCCGAGACGATGCGCCAGACATTGTAGCAGACGGTTGGCTGCCTCTATGGGCACCAGTTTCTGTCCGATGAGGCTGCTAGCTGCTTCGGCCGCCACGTCTCGAACTTCATCGTCGTCATCGCCAAGGGCGTCGTAGAGCGCGATGAGAGCAGGCAGCGTCTCTTCCCCGTCGATTTCCGTCCTGCTCGTAAAGTAAGACCGTAGAGCGTGCGAGGCAGCGAGACGCATATCCAAAGGCTGTTCATCCAAGCCCGTCTCGGCCATCATGCGGCCCCAAGCTCGCAAAGCCTGGGATCCGTTCAAGACGGCCATGGCTCCGCTGAGCCTGATGGCTTCTGCCAACACGGCCGGTCCCATCTTTCGCGAGCAGAGTCGAATCCATAACTTTCTCAGAGGTTCGAGCGGGATGCTATCCGGCTTGTTTCGTGCAAGCAAGCTGTCCAAGCAAGCGACCAGGTTCCGCAGTGCTTGGCTTTCGACCTCTGCAGTATAGTCTTGGTAGCAGACATCGATGTAGAGCTCGGCCAGCATCTTCAGCGTCTGATCCGAAGCCATCGGGTGCAGCAGATTTGCAACCTCTTGCAAGACAGACGCCATGTCCACATCCCTCTGATTCAGGAGAAGAGCCCTAAGACGGTCAACAGCATCGTCCTCGACGATGGCTGCATACACATTATGCATGAGAGCAGCCTTTGTTAACAACACAGAGCTGAGACCTTGTTGCGAAAAGGGAGTCAAGGGCGTCATTTCCCAAGATTTCGCTCGCTGAACAGCCCAGATGGTATCAACGACCTGAAGATACACCGCCACAACATCAGGACAATACGCAAACAGAGACTCAACCGAGCTCCGAGCAAGAAGCCCCGCCAAATCAACGCATTCAGCTGCCCACACCGTCAGAAGAGCGTCCAGAAATCACCATCTCGCCTCACTAACCTCGAAGCTTCTCCGCAGCCACACGCTCAAGCCTCTCGACGATAGCCTTGACCGTCAAAAGCGCGCCATGAACTTGATTCGGATTCTTGCCCCGGAGAGCCTCCCCCAGCAGACCCTCAACAGCCCGAAACCACGGCCCATTCAAAAGACACGAGCAGAGCGTCTTGGCCGCAAGCTCGCGAACCTGCCAGACCGAACAGGCGAGATACTTCCTGACCTCAGCCTCGATCTCACCCTCCAACTCAGACGGAGGACCGCCCCGACGGATAATTTCCAGCACGGAAATGCCAGACTCGAGCGTCTCGTGGCCCGAAACGAGCACCTCTCTCAACACATCCGCAACGCCAGGATACCGATGGTAGGCAAGCCGGTTCGCCTTGCCATCCCAGCCAGCCTCCATCATAGCCCTGCTCTCATGCGAGCCGAAAAGACAATCGACGAGGCTGCGCAGCAACATGAGTCCGCTGTTCCGAATCGCCCACGTTTCCGACCGGAGGCCACTCGCGGCTAGGCGCAGACACGGCGAGAGGTAGACCTCCCATGGCCGTCCGTTGGTCGATACCTTGAAGATGTCTCTGAGGCAGTTGTAGGCGTGAACCTGTGGGAGGCTCGTCGTCTGTGAAACCCGCACCTCCTCGCCGGCTATGCCGATGAGTCTGTCCATGACCTCTTGGAAAGAGGGCTCCGTATTCGCCGACAGGATTCCCGTCACGATGATGGGCAGCCCTGCAGATCGTCTGGTGGTAGAGGTAAAGGAGAACAACAGCTTGATCGCTTCCCGATACCACCCCTCCAGGCCGGCCCTCATATTCTTCGCCTGCTGACAGAAAGCAGCAAACAGCAGTCCAACAGTGGTGAGAGCCCCCCGATGCCTCAAGTTAGCGAGCTGCTCAAAGGCCAAGCCCCCAATCCTACCAAACACCGCTCCCGAGGGCGTCACGAAGCCAACGCGTCCCCGGTTGCGAGCCGTCAGCACAACAGTCCGTAGAAGATTGCTTCCCATGGTCAGCAGAGATATCACGATGTCAACATCAAGCAACAAACCTAGCCTCATTGACAGCACGGAAGCTAAAAGACAGCAAGCTCTTCGTCTCAAGACCCTCAATCTCCTCCAGATCCTGCGGCAAATGACCCTCAGGCGAGTCAAAGCAGAGAACGTCCCTCACCGCCGTCCACAGCCGCTCACACAAAGAGACGACGTCAGACTGCAAGGCCGTCACATCCGCCAGCCTCGACTCGGGAAGCTTCGTTTGCACAACCACCTGCCAAAGCCGGTTCAGAGAGGCCAAGTCCCCGTGAAGCGGCTCTTGAAGCACGGCGCGGCCGAGATCGCTCTCCGCGGCAGAGACCTTGCGAGCCAGTTGGTCGACCTTCTGTCTGAGGAAGAGCATCTGCTCCTCTCCAGACGGTAAGGATCGGTAGAGCAGCTGCTGCGCCTTGGACACGCCATCCGAGTGATCCGCCCTCGCCGTCCTCCTCGCCATCTCCTCAGCCCGACGCGACACCTCGACAATAGAGTCCACCATGCGTTTCCTCTCCTCGGAGCAGCCGAGCGCAGGCTGCTGGAATCTCGCGTCGCCAAAGACTCCGCCCAAAGCCTTGGCCGCCTCAGCTCTGACGTCGTGAAAGGGATCCATAAGCAGATCGAACAGCGCTCGCGCCCACTTATCATCAAAGGAATTGAGGAAAACCTGTTCCTCTTGCGTCTTCCAAAACGGCTTTCCTTCCTTCTCCATCCGCAGAATGGAATTGACGGCCTTGAGCGAAGCAATATGTCGTTGATACGACGCCGTTGGCACCAGCTCATCACACAAAAACGTCAGATACGCCCGATGAAACTCGACGTGATGTTTCAGAGAATCTTCCCGCCGCCCCATATAAGGCAAGCCGACATCATTGGCAGAACCCGGCTGAGAGACCGAGTTGCCTTCTCCAGCAGACGTCGTCTTACCCTTGATCCTCGATTGGCCGCGCTTCAAGGCGTGAATGGCACCGCACAAGCGTCTGTACATATCCCGTAACTTCGCCGACGTCTCTTCCCGCACCTTGGCGTTGGGCTCAGAGAACAAACTGCCCAGATGAGTCCGCAAGACGTGAAGCGCATCCACAGAATAAGGACTCGTCGTCGAAGGGCTCGTCACGAGAAGAGACAAGGCCAAGATCCGCACCCTCTCATCAGGGTGAGCCAGAAAGCCGTCCAAGATATCCGGACAGATGATCAGCGGCGAAAGCCCATTGCTCCCATCCCCTTCCTCCTCGCCAGAACCTGGAAGAGCACAACGTCAGCATCCAGCCTCACGATAACGCCATGACCACTAACCGCAGTGGACGAGACCAGCCCTCTTCCCGCTCTCAAGCGTAGCCAGCTGAAAAACAGTAGTGCTCAAATCCAGACTCCCAACCGCGTCATTCACCATCTTCAAAAACCGCATCCCCTCAATCCCATCATCCTTGAAGAGAGGAACGAGGATATAATTCCTAATGGGCTCCACGAGACTCTCATCCTCCAGGGCAAAGTCAGCCAGCCATCGAAACCAAGTCTCCAGGTCCGGCCCATTAGGAGCCTGCGTCTCCCCTCTCCGCCAGAGACGGTACACACTCAGAATCAAGCGGCCAGCAGACAAGGACACGAAATGCAGCCCCATCCAGCGAAACAGTTCGGAGATGAAGTGCCTCCAGACGCTGCCCCCATCAAGTCCAGCCAGCTCTTCCCGCTGAGCCAAGTAAGTCGCATACACGTCACCGAGAGTAAGGGTCCCGTTCCTCAGGAAGAAATCAAGGCATTCCATGGCCGACTTGGCCGCCGGCTTCACAGACCGAGTGCTCACAGTCAAGACGAGGTTCTCAACCATGACCCGAACCGTCCGTCCAGCCGCCTCCCGATCCGGATTCTTCCTCACCGACATGACCATCAACTCCAAGACGGTCTTTGCCGCTCGATGGCGATCCCTATCGTGCCAGTCGACATAGAACCGAAATAAAGCCAAGGCAACGGGCTCAGAAACAGCCCAACCACGGAGAACCTCCGATTCCGACCTCGAGGCCTTGGTCACGAGCCCTGCCAGCCTCACGCAGGCCGGACCCGAAGCCGTCTCCGGCTGTTTCGCCTCTCGGAGCAGCGTCTCGAACAGAGCAGCCGCTTGGCTGAGCCGGCTTTCAGTGAGGGCCTAAGCTGACGTCGCAGAGATTCAACGGACCTTGTTTGAGATGCCGAATCCTGCTTCTCGAGCCATGATATGGTATCTGCTTCACGGGTTGTGGGTTCCTCCATTGTTGGGAGCTGGGTTTGTGAATTCGCATCTCGCATCACCTGTCAGTGGCTTGAGAACCCTCGCTTCTAGCATGGAGTGAGAATTGAGGAAACCTCGTTTTGAGCATATTCGTCGCGGGAGGTGTTCCGGGGAAACAACGGTTTGAGCATATATCGTTATAAGGGCTATATCAAGCCCCGCTAATAGCATCTCACCTCAACCTCAACCCAGCCAGCATGATGCCACCCACCCAACTCATTCACCCCAAGAAACCCATATAAACGAAACAAAGCCTCACTCTAACTCCTACACAACTACAGAACGCCACTTGCAATCAGCTCAGCCCTTTACTACAATCACAACCCTTAACAACTCTGCTACAACTCAGCTCACAGCCACCACCACCCAGCAAGACATCAAGGAACAGGTCTCTTGGTCGATCCAACTATATACCTACCCACTAACACGCAGCAAGGCAAGCCCAGCTGCAACCACTCCTCCAAGGGACCCCCAGGGCCATCACGACATTATCGCAGAGAACCGCAGCCGCCAGGGCTCAAGGCTCGTCGTCCCTCATCCCCAGCCCCCATTCCTCGCAAGACGACATGACCAGCATCTCGACGCGTCGCCAAACAAGCCCCGACCAGCAGTCCAGGAACGATGCCGCCGAGCCGCGCCGCAGCCTCGGGCAGCGCTCGCTCGCTCGTGGCAACCCGCCTTCGCCCGACATCTACCTCGCCAGACCCAGCAGACAAGCGGTCGAGGCGCCGATATCCCTCTCGCAGTTCCGTTGCTCCGTGCCGACCGACATGATCCCAAACCTCGTAATCCCAGATCGCTGACAGCCGTATACCGACGACGTAGTTCTCCCACCTGTCGACGTCAAGTCAAGCCCGTAGGTCCCGTAGTCGTCCTGTCATTAACCATCGTCCTCATCGTCCTCAACCACTGCGAGATAGCCCAGCGAAAGCAGACAAACTCCGACCAAGACACACCGGTTCCTTCCCAGGGGTCACCAGCCCACGCACACGACCGAAATGAAAAAGCCAAGAGGGGGGAAAGGGGGAATCAAAACTTTCAGGAAGCGTCTGTCTAGGACACGCCGAGCATCGTGCATTGCTGCGTTCCTCTTTCTTTCATCCAGAAGGCGAAAGGGAAAGTATGAAAAGAGAATAGAACAACATGTGTGAAGAAAAGATGATAGAAGATGGAAAACATGAGACAAGCCGTATGCTGCTTCTCGAGAGTGAAAGGGAACACGGAAATGCCAACCGTCCATGCGGAAAGCGAAAAGAAATACAATAAGAAATCGAGACACAAATAATCAAGACAAATCCAACCCAATGCCCGCTGTCGCTGTACCGCCGATCAAGGGATTAATGAAATAGGAAACCAATGGTCCGCTGCCGTTTCCGACCCCGAACGAGCCAACGGGAGCCCTGCAAAACAAACAAATCTGTGAACATGGTGTCTCTCAGGACGTGGTGACGGGGGCATAACCGTCGAGACGACCGGCGCCCGCTGAGGATAGTAGTCACATTATCGTCGCATACTCGTGGCAGCGATCCCAGCCGAAGCCACCAATACCAGTACTGACACCGCACTGAGACGGCGCCAGCATGCTAGGCAGAGGGAAAGCAGAATCAGGCGACGCGTTGAAGAAGAAGCCGGCCGGCGTCGGATGCAGCTGAACCATGGACGAGTCGGGCGAAGAGACGTCCGTCATGCCAACGTTGACCCAAGAAGACGAGTCGTCTGCAGAAGTCGACCCCATACTCGGACTCGAGGGCAGCACCCTCCAGGCGTCGACGGCCGGCATGAGCGACGGCTGGGACCAGATATTGGTGGTGGCGACGGGCGAGTTTGGCAGCAGCGGCGGCTGGCGGGGGACGTCGACGACGATGCGAGGCGTCGGAGGCACCAAGGGCTTCATGAGGCCCAGAAGAGCGGCCTTGACCTCGTCGCTCTGGCCGGCCAGCAGCTCCCCAGCGCCCTCCTCTTCAAGACCATCGAGAGCGGAGACGTGGGCTCGAAAGACGAACTTGTTGACGGCCTGAACGAAGTCGTCGCGAAGCTTGTTGCAATCTTGACGTTTATCGGGCCAGTCATAGGTCGAAGCAACGGCATTGGCGCAGTGAATCCCCTCGTGATAAACAACCAAAGCGTCGATGGTATCCGTCGTAAGCTTAAACGCAACCTCATTCCTCAAAACCATGTCGACATGAACAATATAAGCCTCAACATGAACAAGCTGATGGCTAAAGAGCCTCGCCCCATCATCCCCCGGCAAATCCCTCTCGGCCAACCTGGGCAACATCAACGAAGCCAGATTCCAAAGCGCACCAGGCGACGACAGCGTCTCGGTAAGACAGCGCTGGTGCTGCGAAACGCTGTTGAGAGGCCGCTTCACCCGTCCGATGCGCTTGAGCGTCTGCGTGAGCCACGGCTCAACCTTGGATCCGAGAACGACGTTGACCGACGAGGCGCGCGGAGCGAAAGCCGCAGCCGAAGCCGGTAGCAGCTGGACGGGCATGGCGATGGAGCCTTAAGCGAGCCAATTATGTGTTAAAGAGCGGCTAAGCGGGATATCAAGAAAAAAGAGCCGTCTGATGAATTGAAAGAATGACGTTGAGAAAGAAGATGGAGGCAAGATTGGGGGAAGGGGGACAAGACAAGAAAGGAATCCAAGTCGGCGTCCTTATAAACGAAAAAAAAAAAAAGAACTCGCCCCGTGAGGAGAGAGAGAGAAGAAGGAAAAAAGAAAATTGGAAACAACGAGATTTGAAAGCAACAAAGAAAGAAAGAATAAAATAAAAATAAAAATAAAAAAATCTTGGGCGTAAGCGCGGAGATATACCAAGCAACCGACACTGACTGGTGCAGCAGCCAGCGCAGCCATCGGACCTCCTGCCTTTCTCTGCCTGGCCGCGCCCTTGGCTACATGACAGCTGAGCAGCGAGTATCGTGCTATGAGGGGATACCGTCTGCGCTGCCTGCGTCACTGCCCACGCCACGAGTCCCGCGTGACAGGCTGATACCTGCGCACGCACGCACTGCGCCCGTCCGCTAGGAGGCCGGATGCCGAGCGGAAGAGGGTCGAAGCCGAGACAGCGGCCATCTGCCGCCGCCGTCATCCCAGGGTAGCAGATGACTGCATGTTCCCAGCGCTCCATCGTCAATTCTAGAGAGCTCGTCCTTACCTCCATCTGCCCTCTCGCCGTTGCGAAGGTCGCTATCCACGGGTAGGAAAATCCCCTCTTCCAACGCCTTCCCGCCCTTCCGCCCGCCCGCCCGCCCGGCCCCGCACCTCACTGGCCGGCCCGCCAGCCAATCACAAACGCCCCGCCTCCTCTCTCTCCGGCCCTCTGGCTCTCCCCGTCAACCTCGGAGCCGGACCTCGCGAATCCCCGGCCTGCATCTCGCCCTCCTGAGCCCGACTGCTGCATACCTACTTCCTACATCATACAGATACACACCAGCACAAGCCACTCGGTCCCTCCGTCGACTCACAGCACAGCCACTTCACAACTGCCGAGGCATCTCGTCGCCACGCCATACCTCGGCAGCCCTCACCACTCACCAGTCGCAGTCACCCGTCACCACCGACCACAGTGGCAGACAACCCCTGAACAGCTGACCGGCCCGTGGCGTGGCTGAGTCCTGAACCGCCGCTCCGGCGCCTGTCCGGGGCTGATTCGGTCAAATGTCCATCATTACCTAGCCATTGGTATAACCCTAACCTACGTAACCGTCTCACAATGACGCTTTGCCCGTGGGCCCGATACATGCAGACAAAAGAAAACACAACCCATTTTCCTCTCTCCACCCAACAGCATCCATCCTTCACGATCCCAGCTTGCCGTCCTCCTCCCCATCCACCGTCGTGTCCGTCGTCGAATCCGTCGTAGTCGTCGTCGAAGTCTCGCCGTCCTCGGCCGCCGCCACCGCCTCGTCCGCCAGCTCGGCCGCCACTCCGCGCGAGATCCAGTCGGCCAGCGCCATGACCGTCACCATCGGATTCACCCCGCTCGCGCTGGGGAAGACGCTCGCGTCGGCCACGTACAGGCCCTTGCGTCCCCAGACCCGACCCCGTCCGTCGACGACGCCCGACGCCTCGTCAGCGCTCATCCGGCACGAGCCCATCTGATGCGCCGACGCAAACACCGCCGTCGGTGGCCGGTTTCCCGCCTCGCGGAGCCGGCCCAGCCACGCGCTAAAGTCGTCGTCGGTGAACTCCGGGTCCGTCCCCGCCACGTGCTTCCGCTGCCGCTCGCCGCCGTCGCTGACGACGTACGGCGGCGCCCGAGCCAGGCTGGCCCGTATCTCGCGCGCCCCCGTCACGTAGCAGATCTTGGCCAGCGCCTGCACGCCCTCGAGCGCGTGTCCGCTGTCAAAGTCGGATACGGAGTAGCTGATGCGCGGCTTGCCCGTCCCTTCGTCGACGTAGACCCGTCCGGGATCGCGGTCGCGCGTGAGGGCGATGAAGCTGCTCAGGTGCCCGTACCTAAGCGACTGCAGCTTGGCGTCGAGCCCGTCGAGCCACGGCTGCGTCGCAACCGTGAGGTATGGCTGTTGCTCTCGCCGTCAGCAACAAATCCCCCCTTTTTTTTCCCCCAATGGTCGACACTCACCACCATACAGGTCGACTCCAGTCTCACTCCGTGGCCCTGCGAGTCCAAATTCTCAAACTCGCCGCTGTATCCTGTGATGATGCCGCCCTCCCACGGCCGCATGTGCTCCTTGTACGCGGCCGTGACGATGTTGCAGGGGTGGAGGTAGAGGTTGCGACCGACATTTCGATTCTGCCAGACCAGACAGTCAGCGTCAGGACGAGGTCAACAGCGCAGGGGTAAGCTCGCCTCGATGCCGCTCTTGATCAAGACGACCGGGCTCCAGAGAGCGCCGCCGGCGAGAATGACCTTTGACGCCGCGATGCGCACCCTCCTCTGGACGCGCGAGGCCGGTAACGAACTGATGCCGCCGTCGGCGTCCCTCGACGTCCAGAGCCCCTCGATGCCAGTGGCAGTGACGCCGTCTTCGTCGAAGAGGACCTTTTCCACTTGGAAACCCTCGAGGAAGCGTGCGCCGGCCTCCGCCGCGGCCGGCAGCCACGTCACCGTCGGACCCTTCTTACCAGACGAACCGCAACCCAAGTGGCACTGGCCGCAGTAGTGAGCCTCGCCCGCCGTATTCTGCTCGACGACACTGGACTTCCAGCCGAGGCGGCGGCAGCCGTCGAGGAGCGCCTGGTTCCTCTGGTTGTGACGGATGGCGTCGGTGGTGGCGCCGATGCTCTGCCACACGCGGTCGAGACAGCGGTCAAAGGCGGTCGAGCCGAAGAGCGGCAGGCCCGAAGCAACCCATTCGCGACGAACGGCGTCCGGGGTGCGGAAGCAGACGCTCCAGTTGACGGTACCGCCGCCTCCCCATGCGCCGCCGCTGATGGCGCCGATGCTCGAGTCATCGGAGAACTGACACCCGCCGTTCTCAAATAGGTACTCGCACGCCGCGTATTGGGCCATTGGCAACTGCGAAGGCGGAAAATGGTAGCCCTTGTCGACGACGATGACGCGATTGCCAGCCTCGGCCAGGTTCTTGGCGCAGACGCTACCACCGCAGCCAGAGCCGACAATGACGACGTCTGTCGACATCTCGTACACGTCGTCGCCGGCGCCCATCTGCTCAAAGGAGAATGGGAAGCCGGGACCGGCCTTCCAGTTGCCAGGCACGTCGCTGTAGCCCGAGACCTGTGTGAAGTGAGGGCTGGTGACGGCGTCGGTCATGAGGGCCATGCTGCAGAGACCCTTGGCCATGCTGCGCAGGGGAAGAAGACGGGAGGCGTGCCATGAGCGCATGATGGCCTCGCGAACGGCGGCGGACTGCTGAGTGACGGGATTCCAGTAGCCAGTAAGCAGCAGGCTCCCATAGTGCGTGCTATCGTCGTCGTCGTCGTC